>BLSH010115175.1:346904-365410 GCA_018402905.1 Glandirana rugosa
CCCCCGAATAGTCTTAGACCTTCGGGAGAAATTATTCCCCCGGGGGTCTAGGGCTGGGGGGGTACACTTATTCATACCCCATGTAACATGGGGGTGGGTAAGTTGTTTTTTCCTCACATCACCATTTTTTTTTGTTCTCGCAGTAGGGACGGGAAGTCTCGGGAGTTTGTTTATTTTGACGTTGACGTTCCCGATGAGAATGTGCTATGAACCGCGTGTGAAGTGGGATGGCTTTTCCTAAAGTGGAAAATAAGATGAGGGGTACTGTTCGTGAGATCCTATCTAATAGATGAAAATAGGGTTTTTCTATATGGTAAAAATTGGAGTTGTTATCACAACTCGCTTGGACCTGACATCGGACCGAACCCGAACGATTTTTGAAATGTCCGGGTCCGGGTCCGTGCCCCGGACACCCGAAAGTTCGGTACGGACCCGAACGTTACAGTCCAGGTTCGCTCAACACTATTGTTGAGGTTAAAAATGGTATATCTTTTTGGGATAAAAGTAGATAATCTATCCTAGAGTGCTTGTCATGGGGAGTAGAATAAAAGGTGAAATCCTTTTCGGTAGGGTGAAGTGTGCGCCAAGTATCGTGTAAGAGTAGCCCTTGCAGTTGCAGTTTTATTTGTTTGAGGGCTCTGAAGGGCAGGGATGACGCTCTTGTTTTTTTTTACCACTACACTCCTTTTTTGTTGAATGGGTGGGGGTACAATGTACCCCATACTTATTCACATGGGGGGGTCGGGATCTGGGGGCCCCCTTATTAAAGAGGGCTTCCAGATTCTGATAAGCCCCCTGCCCACAGACACCCACAACCAACGGCCAGGGTTGTGGGGATGGGGCCCTTCTCCCAATCAACATGGGGCCAAGGTGCTTTGGGGGCGACCTTAAAGCATCCTCCCCATGTTGAGGACATGTAACCTGGTATGGTTCGGGGGGGGAGCTCACTTGTCCCTACCCCCTCCTGCCATACCAGGACTGTGTGCTCGGATAAGGGTCTGGTTTGGATTTTGTGGGGACCCCACGCAATTTTAAAAAAAAATTGGCCTGGGGTTCCCCTTAAAATCCATACCAGATCTGAAGGGCCTGGTACGGACTTTAGGGGGGACCACTACGCAATTTTTTTTTTAATTTTGGCGCGGGTTCCCCTTAAAATCCATTCCAAACCTGAAGGGCCTGGTATGGACTTTGGGGGGGACCCCTAAGCAAATTTTTTTTTAAAATTTGGAGCTGGGTTCCCCTTAAAATCCATACCAGACCTAAAGGGCCTGGTATGGACTTTGGGGAGACACCTGGGCATTTTTTTTTATTTTGGATGGGGTTCCCCTTAAAGTGCATACCAGACCTGAAGGGTCTGTTACGGACTTTGGGGGGGGGGGACCCTACACAATTTTCTTTTTTTTAATTTTGGAACGGGCCTGCTGTTGTAAATTATTTTAAAAATTGTGATGACATGCCCCGTCAAACAGGTGCTGAAAAATTGGGCCTTGGGTGTTGGCGGTGCCAGAACACTGTAACCCCTTGCAGTTACTCTTGTTGGATGCAGGAACTGGACTCTGCTGTTGTAAATTAGTTTAACCACTTAAGGCCTGGAGTCCTTTTCTAGACTTGTTGTTTACGAGTTAAAATTATTTTTTTTTGCTAGAAAATTACTTAGAACCCCCAAACATTATATTTTTTTTCAACCACCCTAGAGAATAAAATGGCGATCATTGCAATACTATTTGTTACACGGTATTTGTGCAGCGGTCTTTCAAGCGCAATTTTTTGGGAAAAAAATAAATAAGACAACAGTAAAGTTAGCCCAATTTTTTTGTATATTGTGAAAGAAGATGTTACGCCGAGTAGATACCATACATGTTACGGTTGAAAATTGCGCACACTTGCGGAATGGCGACAAACTCCGGTACTTAAAAGTCTCTATAGGCGACGCTTTAAAACATTTTAACATTTACCATGTTAGAGGTGCAGAGGAGGTCTTTTGCTAGAATTATTGCTCACACTCTGGCGATCGCAGCGATACCTCACATGTGTGGTTTGAACACAGTTTTCAAATGCGGGCATGATTTACGTATGAGTTTTCTTTGCTGCGCGAGCTCGTGGGGATGGTGGCACTTTACTTTTTTTTTACATTCTTTTATTTATTTTATTTTATTTATTTTTTAACACTGTTTGTTTAAAAAAAGAAATCTTATCACTTTTATTGCTCTCAGAAGGAATGTAAACATCCCTTGTGATAGTAATATATGGTGACAGGTACACTTTATGGAGGGTTGGGGGTCTAAAAGACCCCCCATCCCTCCTTTGCACTTCACAGTATTCAGATCACAAAAAACTGTTATTCTGAATACTGTCATTTTTTTAAAACCAGCACCGTTTGCCGCCGAGTAAACCGGAAGTGACGTTGTGACGTTGCTTCCAGAAATGTACGAAGGAGCCCCGATTGAAACCGATTCCAGCTTCCACAGGGACTCCACACAGCGGCTAGAAGCATCAGAACCGAGCTTCGGTCACGCAGTGGGATGGGAGACCAGAGAAGAATGGCGAACGGTGGCGGGAAGGGGGTGGCCCCTCCCGCTCCCTGGGATAAAGACTGAACGGCTTCCGAGCCGGATCGGCTGTTATCACCGGATAGCCGGCCGCCTGCTCTAAAAAATGGCATCGGGGTATAGCCTGTAGCTGCAAGGCAGTGGTTGTCTTGGAGGTGTGTTCAAGGTCGTTATCATGTTGGAATATTGCCCTGTGGCCCAGTCTCCAAAGGGAGGGGAAAATGCTCTGCTTCAGTATGTCACAGTACATGTTGGCATTCATGGTTTCCTCAATGAACTGTAGCTCCCCAGTTCCGGTAGCACTTATGTAGCCCCAGACCATGACACTCCCACCACCATGCTTGACTGTAGGCAAGACACACTTGTCTTTGTACTCCTCACCTGGTTGCCGCCACACACGCTTGACACCATATGAAGCAAATAAGTTTATCTTGGTCTCATCAGACCACAGGACATGGTTCCAGTAATCCACGTCCTTAGTCTGCTTGTCGTCAGCAAACTGTTTACGGGCATTTTTATGTGCCATCTGTAGAAGAGGCTTCCTTCTGGGACGACAGCCATGCAGACCAATTTTAGGCAGTGTGTGGCGTATGGTCTGAGCACTGACAGGCTGACCCCCCCACCCCTTCAACCTCTGCAGCAATGCTGGCAGCACTTATATGTCTATTTCCCAAAGACAACCTCTGAATATGATGCTGAGCACATGCACTCAACTTCTTTGTTCGACCATGGTGAGCCCTGTTCTGAGTAGAACCTGTCCTGTTAAACAGATGTATGGTCTTGGCCACCATGCTGCAGCTCAGTTTCAGTTTCATATATATTTATCTATCTTTTTTTTTTACAATAGCTATCTAACTAAACTGCCTATCTGCCAATTCACACACTACATAGAGCCGCTGTACAAGCGGCTTTATATAGTGTGGGGCGTGGATCGAGGCTGCTGTGCAGTGATTGGCTAAAGGCACCCTGCCTTTAGCCAATCAAAGCTCTCACAGCAGACCGCCTGCTGATTGGCCAAATTATGACGGTCATGTGCATGCTTTGGCCAATCAGCGAGTGGCACTTCGTCACCATTGGAATGTATTATGGGGCGCAAAGTTCCCACGAATGCCCCATAATATTCGGAATGGTCCGAACAAAGGAACACCGGGAGCTCATCCCTAGTGATTCCCAGTATAGGCTTGTGGATGACCACATCATCCAAGTAGGCGGCTGCGTAGGAGCGGTGCGGTGTTAAGGTTTTATCCATCGTTCTTTGAAATGGCATCAGCTTGTATTGAAATGACCCTTCAGGGATAGAAAAGACAGTCTTCTTCTTTGCAGTCTCTGTTAGGGGTATTTGCCATTAGCCCTTAGTTAGGACTAGGGTTGTTATGTACCGGGCACCTCCCAATCGGTCTATAAGTTCTTCAGCCTGAGGCATTGGGTATGCATTAAACTTGGACACTCATTTTAACTTTCTAAAGTCATTATAGAACCTGATAGTGCCATTGGGCTTCGGGACCAGCACTATGAGGCTCGACCAGTCACTGTGGGACTCCTCTATCACATCCAATTCTAACATGGTTTTGATTTCTTTTGCCGCTGCCTCTCGCCTAGCCTCAGGGATTCTATAGGGCTTCACATTTATGCGAACAACTGTTTTTTTATCACCTGGTGATTATGTCATACTGGATCACTGAGGTCACACTGGGTAAAGGGGAGAAAAAGTCTCTATTTTTACTCACAAATTATTTAACGCCATTTTGTTGTGTTACGGACAAGGACTCAGTTAAGAGGACGTCAGGGGTCATTGGTGCCCTGTCCGTTTGAGGAGAGGAGACGGTCATTAAACTCTCTCTGTCCTTACATGGTTTTAAGAGATTAACCTGGTAAATTTGCTCAGGTTTTCTCTTCCCTGGCTGGTAAACTTTGTAGTTTACCTCCCCTACTCTTTCCTTAACCTCAAAGGGACTCTGCCACTTGGCCAGGAATTTACTTTCAACAGTGGGGACCAGTACCAGCACTCTATCCCTGGTGTTGAAAGTTCGAGTCTTGGCACCCCAATTATAAACTCTCCTCTGAGCTTCCTGGGCTTGCTCCATATGTTCCCAAGGGTTGCGATTTGATCCTGCATCAAGGAGATATGCTCAATGCCGCTTCTATACGGGGTACCCTCTTCTTCCCATGTTTCTTTTGCGACATCTAGCAGCCCCCTGCGATGTCTACCATACAAGAGTTAAAACGGGAAATAGCCCGTAGCTGCCTGCGGAACCTCTCATATGGCAAACATGAGATATGGTAGCAAAAAATACCAATTTCTCCCATCTTTGTCGACCACCTTTTTCAACATACTTTTGAGGGTTTTATTACCACAAGTCTATCCATTTGGGGGTGGTAGACAGAGGTATGGAGATGGGAGATTTTGTACAACTTGCACAGTTCCTTAGTAATCCTGGACATGAACGGGGTGCCCTGGTCCATTAAGATCTCTTTTGGGATCCCCACCTGACTAAACACCTGGAGCAATTCCTTGGCGATAATCTTAGCGGAGGTATTTCGCAAGGGTATGGCTTCAGGATAGCGTGTTGCATAGTCCAGTATTACCAGAATGTGCTGGGGGCCCCAGGCAGACTTTACTACTGGCCCCACCAGATCCATGCTAATTCTTTGAAAAGGCACTTCAATGATGGCTAGGGGAACAAGCAGACATTTGACTGTCAGGGCATGACCCACAGTATTCTCTGACATTGGCATACAGCCCGGGCCAGAAGAATCTCTGGGTTATTCTCTCCCTGGTCTTCTGCATACCCAGATATCCCCCCATTATATGACCATGGGCCAAGTCTAGCACCATCCTGTGGTAGGGTTTAGGAACCACCAGCTGTTCTACCTTGTCCTCACCATGTTTTACTACCTGATGAAGCAAATTGTTTTTAAGAGCCATGTAGGGGAAAGACACCCCCCAATTAGGATCCAGGTTCCCCATCCATCATCTTAACGCTCTCTCTGGCTCTAAAGAGGGTGCCATCTCGTAATTGCTCTGTACAAAAATCCTCTCTCCTGACCTCTAAGTCAGAGATCACATTCTGTCCACTCTCACTATTAGAGTCAGAGATGTTCTCTGGCTCATT
The DNA here is from genome assembly GCA_018402905.1 of Glandirana rugosa. NCBI lineage: Eukaryota > Metazoa > Chordata > Amphibia > Anura > Ranidae > Glandirana > Glandirana rugosa. The sequence continues at coordinate 352,567 of BLSH010115175.1, forward strand.
AACCACAAGCTGAGAGCAGTCTTACAGCTCCTCTGGCTCCCCAGCCATTACAGGAAAAGGAAGAGGGTCCTGCCAACCGTCTCCTCCTCCATTTGGCAAAAAGGGTCTGGTGAGAGTTCCCGTGCTTCCCCAGCAAGGGAGCTCTATTCTACAGACTCTCTGTGCCTTCCCATAACCTCCAAAAATGGGGAAAATCCCTCCCCACCAGGACCTCATGAAGCAGGGAAGGTACTACCCGCACGGAATGTGTCACACTGCCCCAAGGGGTGTCAATCTCAACCACCGCAGTCTGGTAGTCCTGAGTATCCCCATGGATGTACATGACCCCAATTGTGCTAGGGCGCAATTTTGCAGGATTTACACACTTGCTGTTGACTAAAGACACATCGCTACCCGAATCAATCAGTGCAGTGACTGGCTTCCTATAAACAGAAATCACACACATTTGCTTTTCCATGCAACCCTGACGTGATGCAGTACATGCGATCTGTACAAAAAGAGATATGCGTTTTTTCATATAAGCATTATCCCACTGCATTGGTTCATCATTTAGGGGATAGTTGGCAGCAATATGTCCTAATGCATGACATCGGTAGCACTGTATGTGCACTGTATCCAGTCCTCTCAAGGGTCCCCAAGACCTTCCTGGATTCTTTGGCCAGTCTCCAGGTCTAGATCCCATAGTCTCTTTAGCTGTAGCAGTCTTATCAAACTTCCTCACGCCACATGTGGGAGATTAGCTCGTGGGGATCACCTTTCCTGGGAAAAAGGCAGCTTGCAGGCAAACTTTGTTAAAAGTTTGGAGGGTTGCCGGTTTTATGGCTAAAGGTTGCAAGTCATAAAACAAACAAAATAGCAAAAACAACTCCTTGCTCTCTGGTGCTAAACTATACAGAGCAGGATACCTCTCTATATACGGTGTCGGGTAGTCCCAGACACCTTCATACAAAACAAACGCAAACCTTTTCTTTTTGAGTCCTTAGAGCAACCAACTCCCAAGGTGTAGATCTCTCAGTGTAGTAATACTGAGTCCCAGGCCAGAGCAACACTGAGTTCTCCTCCTGTTTATTTAAAGCAGCTGAAGGGGGATTTGGGTGGACCAGAAACCAGCTCTGCCACAGTGGCTGGCAAAACCCAGGCTGGACTCTCTCTAGTCCACTCCAAGTGAACGCATGCGAGGCAACAGATATCACCCGTCCACTATCTCGCCTCCCATAACGCCACAATATACATATATACATACAAGTATGCATGCACATACAACACTGTGCAAAAATCTTAGGCACTTTTAATCTCTATTTTTGGTCTTCTGCATTAATATGTCAAGAAAAAAGAATGTATGGTAGAGTTCTAAACATTTAATTGTTCCATTTGCAAAAATAAAATAAAACTATAAGATACTTGAATGTCATAAAAGTATATCTCAATCCATTTTTTTTCTTTAAATTTTGGTTAGAGAAGCAAATGATTACCTAACTCAAGGCTTTTGCCATTTATGTTACAGTAAGAGGTGGGATATATATCAATCTATTCCTGAATCTACCCAAAGTGAGGGAAATCACTGTAAAGGATTCACCCTTTTTTCCTGTTCTGGCGACAGCTGAAAAAGTTTTAATTTTGAAGCTAGCCATAGACTAATCAATTTTATTTCTTTAACATGAGAAAATCAGTCAATTCTCCCATCCTTGCCAACATCGTGGCAAGGATGGGAGATCGTGGAATCTCAACAGCCAACTGTTGATCGTGGAATCTCAACAGCCAACTGCTGTATTCAGACAGATGTGACATCTGATAGGATTCATTCACTCTTCAGCTGATAAATCTCCACTTGGCTCAGATGATTTTTACATTGACTTTTATCAAGGCAGTGATGCTTAACAGGCACATCCAAGGCTCGAATTGTGACCAGGTCAGCAGGCATCACCAGAAATTCAAGCCGTCTATAGCCAGCTCAGATTTTAGTAACAGTGGTAACCAAATTAGAAAGAATATGGTTGATTTGCTTGAGAAACTTGAACAGTGGCGGCTGCCGCTCTATTTTTGGGGGGGGGCAGTAAACAAACCACCCGATCCCCGTTCGTTCGGTCAGTTGGTCAAACCCTCTGTCACTTAGTCGATCGATTAACAAATCCCCCTCCCCTCGTCGTTTGTTTGTCTGCCCATCAGCCCCGCACTTACCCCATCCAGGTCGCGAGTAGCTTCGCCGGATTCCCCCTGCATCTCCTACCCGGCGCCTCCCCCTGCTTCCAGCCAATAGGGTCCCTTATCCTCTAGACCAATTGCATCTTAAGACCAACTTCCTGATTGCCCGGGAGGAGAAGCAGGAAGACAATAGCGAATATTAATTTGCTATTGTCATACAACTGGGTGGGCTCAGGGTGCAGTGCTCTGCACCCTGAGCCCACCCTTTTTTGAAGCCAATTAGAGCCTCAGGCTCTAATCACGTGCTTCAACCCCCTATTTAAATCCATGTGCATGGATTAGGGGGGCAGCATCCCCAATGGAGTGGCCACAGGGTTGCCAACCGCCAGTAAATTTACTGACAGTTTGTAAAAATCAGTGATTTTTACAACTGTCTATAAATATCAGGGTCTGATAATTTGTCATGCTGTGCTGATTTTTTAAGTGTAAATCAGGCAAATTACATGATATGGGTGTTGTCAGTGTTTCCATGTTGTATTTAAATATCAATTGTCTTAGTTTTAATAGGAGTTCTGTTATTTTTCAAGCTGCCAGTAAATTTCCCATGTTTTGCCAGTAAAAAACGGGCAGGTTGGCAGGTTGTGGGAGGTTGGCAACACTGAGTGGCCACCCCTGATCTTGACAAATCAATTGTGTCAATATTCAAATCAATTATCCAATTATATGGAAAACAAATTCCTTTTTACTCATTTCATCTGCTTATGACTTGATAACTGAAGTGAATAGCACAAGTTATTGTGTGAAGATTATCAGCTTTAGTAAATCAGCCTGCATGAAGTTTAATCTTATACGATTATGTGAAACAGAAATAGCGATGTAGTGGAAATAAAACTGGGAAAAGGACAACCATTATCAAAGGTCCAGCTTACACTTATGGTTGGGAGACAGCAAAAATAGGTGGTTGAGCCACGTTTAGATGTAAAGACAGTTGGTTGGGGGTATATACATTGTGACCCAAAAGTCCCAATGTGTGAGCCACTCAGGCTCTCAGCAGGAGACATCCTTGACATCCACCACCTCAACATCCACAGTCCTTGACATCAACCGCCAAGATCGCTGGTCTGGGTGGTTGCTTGTCCCTGCTCCTGTGATCGCTAGATATGAAAGAAGGTCTCCCTATAGCCACACTTCTAATCAATCCCACGGATCGATGGTTAGTGGCAACCTCAATCGGGACTCCAACCAGGCCATGCTTCAACGCATTTCACTCCGCCTCTCAGAACTTAATCATGGGAATGGAGATCCCAAGCATGAGGGAGAGTTTTATATATCATTGGCTGTCACATTAAATAAAATAAAGGATTGTCAAGTGTGTGCGGGTCTGCTATGGAGCTCTATGAAGAGCATGGCAAGTACGTGATCAATGTAATCAGACTGCAAAGATCTATAGTGTTTAAAAATATTGGTATTTAAAGTGAAAAAAGCAAAAGTGAAAAAAAAAATACATAAACCTCCTTCCTCCCAAAAAAGAACAATACAAGTCTTGTCTATTATGTTGCTTAATGTGTTGCTAGATGAGCGACTATAGGGAGACATTCTTTCTTGTTAAAAGATTTTATTGAGGTTTTAACATAAGAGATACAGACGGGTTGTATTAAGCACCCTTAACATAGACAAAACTATACATAGCATTGATCCTACTCAGAGTTACAACTGGCCTGGGTGGGCCCAATAGATAAGACGCAATCACTTCAGTCGGGACTGACTGGGGTAAAGGCTTTGTAACTATACATAGTTAAGTAAGAACCTTTGTGATCCGGGCTTAGCATCCTAGGCACCCCCTATGGGATCTGACTGTGCCTAGGAAGGAAGCCCAGTATCGAAACACAACAAAGCGTGTTGTATCGGTCCAGTCAAGTCCCGTATGTATGGTGGGCACCTGCTGGACCTGGCTTAAGAATGAAACAGCGCGTACTAGGATCGCTCTGGGTGCACAAAACATATACTAGAGAGAGTAAAAAGAACAATAGGTAGATGGAAGTAGAAGAGGAAAGAAGTGAAGAAAGAAGAAATAGAACCAGGGAAACAGAGTAGAAGTAGACGTCCACCTGGAGGTCCCGGCGCCCCGCTCCATACCATGTTTTAACCCAAGGAGATCTGGTGAGGGAGCGTCACCATGGGTGAAGGGTCTCAAGATCAAGTGAGGGTGGAAGAAAATGGTTTATCCAGGGCGCCCAAACTCGCTCAAATTTAGTGGGTTGTTCCTTATTTTGGCATGGAGTAGAAACTTAGTCATCCTAGATTTGGTTTCAATTATAGACAGGTTTGGTTTCTTCCATGCCTTGGCTATAGTTTGCTTGGCAGCTGTCAGGAGGGAGAGGAAGAGTTTGAATTGTAGACGGGTTAACACGCCAGGATTCATGCTTAGAAGAGCTTGGGCAGGGTCCACTGGTAGGGACACTTCCAATAATTGCGAGGCCATGCTAAATATCTTGGTCCAGAACGCTTGCACCACTGGGCAGGAGACATTCTTTCATATTGGTAGTATACGCATGCCACAGCCATGATGCCTTGCATCATGTTGACGCAAAATGAATCCTGCCTGTTGTGTTTGGTAGGCAGTAATGCTGCTGATAAGCAAAAAAGTGCTGTGCTAGCAATCATACAAATAATAATGATTATTAGAATAGAGTGAACTTGGTCATTACAGAGACCCACTACTAAAACAAGTGCATTTGAAAAGTAATAAAAAGTCCAAAGATGAATTAATAGAAAACAGTCCTCATTCATATCTTGAAAGTAGGTGTATAGTAAGGTGCAAATAATACGCAAATCCTCTTAGTGCCACCGTGCTTTGGGAAGTATTGTGAAAAAATCCCACCACCACGCTGTGATTGCGCTTACCAAAGAGAGATGGTCTTTTATTACAGGAGACCGGAAGGAGCCTTTTTTATATCCACATAAGAACGCGCCTCCAGGGAGTATCCAGACCCCTACTGTTGTGTTGAGCCCAAAAATTAAAGGGGTTGCAAAGTCAGAAGTTTTTTTTATCTTAATGCATTCTATGCATTAAGATAAAAAGCCTTCTGTGTGCAGCAGGCCCCCTTGGCCCCCCTAATACTTACCTGAGCTCCATCTTTGTCTAGTGATGTCCAAGAGTCTCTTAGTTGTACGAGCCTCTCCCTCCTGATTGGCTGAGATACAGCAGCGACACCATTAGATCCCGATGCTGTAAATCAAAATCAGTTAGCCAATCAGGAGAGAGAGGGGGCGGAGCCAGGCCACTGTTCTGTATCTGAATGGACACAGGGAGCTGATACCCAGCTCGGGTGCCCCCATAGCAAGCTGCTTGCTTGCTGTTGAGGCACTCGACAGGAGGGAGGGTGTAACGTACCTGATAGGCGAGTCTGACTTATGCAGTAGGCAACCTCCCTTACTAACCTAACTCGGGAACCCCTGGTAGAGCAGACAGGTGGCTCGGGAGTGCAGGAGAGCATGAGGGTCTGAGTGGGTCACTGGTGATAGTAGAGTCCGTTGGAGCGCTCGTGCAGCTGGAGCGTGGTCGTACAGGCTGGGTCGGCAACTGGCTGGTGGTGCGGTACAAGGGTTCAGGCAGGAGAGTGGTCGGGTTCAAGCAGAGTTTGTTAACAGGCTGACGGCAGAAGTACGGAAGGATCAGGCAATCGGATGGTTGTAGGCAACCCGGGGGTCGGTACAGGCAGAGTTCAGACAAGGTCGGGGCAAGCCGTGTCACAGGAACAGATAACAGGTTCAGGTCCCTCAGAAAAACAGGTCACACGCTGACGATCAGACAGCACTTGCAGCAGGGTGTGCAGGACTAAAATAGAGCCATTTGGTGCAGTTTCTGGCTCGTGCACGCGTGTAAATAGTGCAGGAAAAGGTCCTCTTGCAGGATTCTCTCTAACAGAGGGGGCAGGAGAACAGAAGAGGGATCCGAGAAGAGGAGGATTCAGGCTGCTCTGTGCAAAATCACCATACAGAGCAGGTAAGTATAACATGTTTGTTATTTTTATAGAAAAAAAAATAGACTTTACTATCACTTTAAGGTCGGGGTAGATGTGTGACAGCTAAAACTTCAAATTTCACACCAAAGCAAAAGTGAGAAAAGCAATAAAGCAGAGGGACAAAAGGTGGCTATCCTGCATTGGCAAGATCTCCCTCAAGCACAAATCATCAAGCTAAATAAACAATTAACCACAATCCTAATAAAGATGTCACATATAAGAAGTTATGAATCTTTTTTTTAATTATTCATTTATTTTGTGCAGCAACAAATTTGGATATCCTTGACTTAGGCAGCAAGGGAGTGAATTCAAGAGGCAATATAAGTTGAATTTTAGTGATCCTGATGCTGAAAAGTGTTACTATTGGCAGCATTAATGTTGTATGCTATCCATTGCACACTTCGCTGTTGCCCAGAGCTCATGTAGAGTGCTGAAGGGAATTTTTGGATGGTGCCACCGGCAATCATTAAAAAGTATTCTTTACCAGCACACCTTGATATAAGGATAGTCTTGTCCTTTATTTCCATAACGCTATGGGTATGATGAGGCATCACATTTGACAACAAGACATGACCATTAGAATTCATTTAGGCTGAGTTCACACTATTGTGAATTGGACGTAGGTTTCCCCCCGGAGACTGTGACTGGTTCTCAATGGAGCCGGTTCACACAGCTCTGGGACAGCTGCGGAGCGAATTGCACAGGAGTCCTGTGCGTCTTCTGGTCCATTTCAGGTCCGAATTCTACCAAAAATTTGGACTGAAGTTGGGCCTGAAATGGTGAACAGGGACGCACCGGACCCCTGCTGTGAGCCACTTCACATGGAGATGTGAACCCAGTCTCAGAAGATTCTTTTCTCACATCACAAGTACAAATGTGGTAATCACATAACATATATATTATGAATTAGCTTGCCTCTACTGAGTTTGTAGAAAGGATAAGAGTTCTGATGAAAACGTCCAATCAATAACCTTTTCATTCATAGCTAGCATCCTGGTGTTTCCATTAATAATTTAGACTTGCATTCCTATACTATCTTTCTTATTTTTAAGTACATGTAGTATCAGATTTTGATTTTTTTTATAATGTGGGTCCTCTATACACAGGTATCTTAAAAAATAAATGGATTTATTTGCAACCAATACCCCATGCACCTGTGCTGTGTATACAACACACTCTGCTGTAAGCATTTGCATATAATTGACCTACAGTTATTACGGTAAGAAAATAACATGCAATTTAAAAAAATGATAGACTGGTCAAAACAAGCCAATCATATCAGGCACACAGAAGCCAGTTTTTGCCATTTTATTTTTGTATTTAGGCATTGGTATACAACACCTGGCATCCACCATAAATTATGCAGTTTAATCGTAATGTGAATGAATGAACCACAGGGAAGCTTCTCTAGGTATTCTCAATTTGGTTGCCTGTTTCTAGTTAATAACATTCACTCCCTACTCCATGCCTAACCCACAGAGCTATTAACTAAAACATATAATACTGTATGAATATCTATTCTTAACCAAATGCATAATTAAAACTTTGTACCAATAGGCTAAAACTGATTTCAGCTCAAAAAGCTGTAATTATTTTTTTTTCTTGTTTATTTTATATAAAAGAAAAAAGGAGTAGATGTAAAAAGCTAGCGATGGCTCAACAATTCACTTGGCAATCTAATTTTAGTTTCAATTCTCCTGTGGAGTTTTGTGACTGTTAGCTGAGAAATTACATGTCATAATGGAAGATCTTTATTAAGTTAGTAAAAAAAATTTTTTTCTCAGAAACCAACGTATAATTGCAGAAATGCTTAGAATCAGATATAAAAACAAGAAAGGAATATAACTGTATCTCATTGAAAGGACTTTTGCACACAGGTGCCAAAAACAGCATTTGCTTTTAGGCATTCAGTCATTTTATTTTTACTGATCTGCTTTCAGTGGGCCTGTACACCTAGGTGCATAAATATCAGCAAACTATCACCGCCTTTAAATCAGTAAAAAAAAAATACATTTAAAATAAATATTAAAATAAAAATACTAATTAGTGTTTTACAAACTTGGTTGGTCTTGGTTGTATTATCTACTTTTTTGAGCCATGACTGTTTAACTGTATATGAGATCTAACCTAAACTGGACCAATTTAGAGGACTCTGGACTTTCACAGATTAAAAGGAACACTTCAAAAGTTTGTCCTTCAGTTCCATCACCTTTTCTTTTTTTGCTTTTAGATTGAAACCACCTTCATGGGGTCTTTTTGTCCATCCACCGAGTTTCATAAGGGTTATTCATCAACGTACTTCAATGTCCTCATTTGCTCTGTCATACAATGAGGACGCTAATAGCATTTAGTTTTCAAATTCATCTAATTTATGGCATGCTGGCTTACGTCTTCCTAATTGGTTTTACATACTATCTAGCCACATACTATCCAAAAGTATGGTATGTACGGAGGAAAGAAGATTTCATCTACAAATACAGAAAGGCTTCTTCACAGTAAGAACTGTGAAAATGCCAAATAAACTCCCTCAAGAGCTGGTTCTGTCCAGCTCAACAGAATGTTTAAAAAAAGGCCTGGATTCTTTATTAAATGTAGATATAAGTGAGCAGCGGCAGCCTGTCCATATGGGGCACAGGGGCACAGCCCCCTTATCCATGCGCCCAGCCTCTAATTTACATGCAGGGTGCCGGAAGCATGGATTCCAATAGAGTCTTTTTTTTTTAAGAAGCATGTGATTAGAGCCCCGAGCCGACGCAGTTGTATGATAATAGAGAATTTATATTCGCTATTGTCTTCCTGATTCTCAATCCCGGCTCAGGAAGAGGGTCATGAGACCTGATTGGCCGAGAGGAGAAGGGATCCTATTGGCTGCAGAGGAGGAGGAGGGAGGAGACGCAAGGGAAGCTGCAACGCCGTAAAGCAGAGGAAGGAAGAGATGCAGGGTAAAGCCGCCGCCTGTGACCTAGATGGGGTAAGTGCAGGGACCAATCGAGCGACTGGGGGGGTGCAGGAGACTGACCAACTGACGGGGGTCCGGTGGATGATTTGCCGCCCCCACCAAAAATATACCACCATCTGCAAATGTAACTGAATACTAACATTTAGAGGTAAAGTTGATCCAGGGAACGTCCGATTGCCTCTTGGGGGATCAGGAAGGATTTTTTTTCCCCTGCTGGAGCAATTTGGATCATGCTTTGCTTGTTTTTTTTTTAACCTTCCTCTGGATTAACTGTGGGTATGGGATTGTGTACATAGGATTGTAAAAATGTTTTTGTTTTTTTTTTCGTTTTCCCCTTTTTATTGGTTGGACAGACTAACTATGTAAGTTGAGCCAGGTACCCACCCCCATGGGGGGGGGGGGTCGGTACACTATGGTTTGATTAAGTGTTATACTTTTATCTTTGTCTGTAACTACTTTAGGGAAATATTTCCTGACTTCCTGACCCTGTGTGCCTGAAAAAGAAATAAAATATGTATTTGTCACCAGGGCCCTGGTCAACTCGATTAAAATAGTGTTTTCTTTTTTGTCTGTATCCCTATTGGAGAGATTTCCCATCACGTGCTGTCTTGAACAAACACATTCAAAGTTAGGTGCCTCTGTTATGCATAACCAAACAATTCCCCAACAGCCTATCCATCAACATAGTCAACATCTGTATCAGGAAACCTTCCTTCATGGTAATGTAAAGGCAAAATTTAGTCTCTCAGTAAATGGTTTTCTTTTGCTGTCCATGTCCCTCATTTGAAAGATTCCCCCTACTATTTGTTCTGAAGACCACTGTTGCCGAAACAGAAAGTGATGAAAAATCCAAAATTCTAGAACTTTTATCGGAGAAAGGGTTAAGGGTAAATCTTCCAAAGTGGACAAAGTTCCAGTGACAACTGACAACGAGTGGAATTATTATTATTATCATACAGGATTTATATAGCGGCAACAGGTTGAGCAGTGCTTTACAATGTAAAGGGAAACAATACACCAACAGTACAATTCAAAACAAGAGGGTTAGCGGAGCCCTGCACCTGCAAGCTTACTATCTAAGAGGGAGGGGCTGGGGAAACAAAAGGTAGGGACTGTGAGGGATGAACTGGTGAGGGGAGCGGAAGATTCGGTTGTTAGCTGGAGGCAGGATAGGCCTCCCTAAAGAGATGAGTTTTCAGGGATCACCTAAAAGTGGACAGAGTGGGAGATAACCAGACAGATTGGGGTAGTGCATTCCAGCAGATGGGAGAGGCTCTGGAGAAGTCCTGGAGATGAGCATGGGAGGAGAAGACAAGGTAGAGAGCAGAAGGTCTTGGGAGGAGCGGGGGAAAATTCCTCTCAATTGCTGAGATTTCTTCCCATTTCATGTTGTGCCTTCAGGATGGGAGGTAAAGGGAAATCTACCCAGCAGGACATGGACAGCAAAGAATAATTACAAACCATGTCCTATTCTACCTATTCTATCCAAATTTTTTTAAAAAAATAGTTTTGTTATACATAAGCTTTAACCTCTTCCATACTGTGCAAATCCCAGCACTCCTATCCTACATGTAAAAATCATCATTTTATTATCATCAAATTACTTAGAACCCCCACACATTATATATATTTTTTAGCAGAGGCCCTAGGAAATAAAATGGCGGTCATTGCAACTTTTTATGTCACACTGTATTTGCGCAGCAATTTTTCAAACGCAATTTTTTTGAAAAAAAAAAAACTTTCATGAATAAAAAAAGCAAAACAGTAAAGTTAGCCCAATTTTTTGTATAATGTGACAGATTATGTTATGACGAATAAATAGATACCTCACATGTCATGCTTTAAAATTGCGCACACTCATGGAATGGCGCCAAACTTTGGTACTTAAAATCTCCATAGGCGACGCCTTAAAATTTTTTACAGGTTACCTTTTTAGAGTTACAGGGGAGGTCTTGAGCTAGAATCATTGCTCTCACTCAAACATTATCGGTGATATCTCACATGTGTGGGTTTTTTTTTCATTGCTTATTTTATTTTTATTTTTTTTTTTTTCATTATTTTTATTTTTAAAAATGTTTTTATTTTATCACTTTTATTCCTATTATAAGGAATGTAAACATCCCTTTTAATAGGAATAGTGCGTGGCAGGCCCCCCACATCTCTTCCTCAGGCTGGAAAGCATCAGATCAAAAAAAGTGAATGATCTGATGCTTTCCAGCCGAGTCTCCGGCTTTGTTTATTTCTTCCGGCACATCATAACGTCACGCCTGAGCCTCCGAGAGCCATAGAGATTTCCAGGGACCATCTGTCCCTCGATTTTCTCTGTAACTCTCATAAGGGCGCCAGCGGATCCCTCCTCTGACTCGTCAATTGCACGGGCGAGCCCAAAGAAGCACTGGAGGGCAGTGGGAGGAGGGACGTCCACTCCTGCTGCCGGTAAGAATGATCAAGCTGAACAGCCGCTATGATTGTTATTATGGTGTAGGGAATCACTGGCTGAAAAAATGATATCTGGATGATGACTGTAGGTGCAGGCATCATTCAGATATCCCCACTGAAAGCCCAGGACGTCATATGACCGACCGCGATATGGAAGTGGTTAATCCTGATTCCACCTTCCTTCTCCTGCTTCCCTTTACAAAATTCCCTCATCAAAAAAGCTTCAGAACTTCTTTTACTGGTATAAATCCCCATGCAGGTCATCAGCAGATGTTCAGGACAACCTGTGACTAGTTGTAAAACGGCAAAGTGTGTAACAATGCATCTGGTACTGCTGTGCTTCTGTGCCCACAATATAAACTCAATGAGTGGAAGTTTCTTGAGGGAGTTATGAAACTGAGAAAAAAAGGATAGAAGTCAGCATAACGATTCAAATGCCCACTAGTGATAATTCCACGCCTGTGTTCACACCATAAGAAATGAAGGGTGAATAACTAGAGATATTTAATATGGGTTATACTGTCAATATCTAGAGAACATTGCCCGACCACTAGCAGCACTTTTAATGGATACCTTTTATTTGGCTCATTTTTTAATGAGTTTCTTGATTGATTTGCATTTCACCAATTGAACTTTTATGCAAATCAGGAAGGTAATAAGTTAATATTTACTTCATTAATCTTCAGTCAGATAATGATTGTGCAGAATTGTCCAGATGTACATTCTGGCTTCTATTCATTATCTGTAATAGAACAGATATATTTATCGTCAATCCTTTTGTTTTTAATGATTAACATGATGTAGCCAGATTTACATTTTTATGAATTTGATATTTTTCAGCCAATAATGCTTAACAAGGCAGTTTTAGTGACTCCATGTAGCTTATCTAGAAGCCAAATAAGGGTTCACTGGGACTTGTGTCTATGAATTCAGCACAGGGGCTGAAATGTGAAAGCATTCATTAAAATAACACTTGATATATTTTTTTTACTCTCTGTACCGGCAGCTAGCTTGCTATGCACTAGTCAATGAGATTTTTACATCTATTCTATCTATATAGCCAGCAATATGCAGTATGAGTGGAAGAAATGCCATCCCAAATTGCCTTCTGTATAGGGAATGTTATAAATGTTCAATTACATTGATTTCCTACAGATTACCTTTGAAATAAAAATATTTTCTATGCTTTTTTATCATTTTAGATAAAGAGAAGCAAGAGTTAGATTTGAAGACAGAATATTATTTATGTATTCCCATTGGGGGGGATTTTCCCTTACTT
>BLSH010115184.1:15195-31128 GCA_018402905.1 Glandirana rugosa
ACATCATACTCTACTAAAATCTTGCTATTAGACATTGAGTGTCGTGGTTGTCCTTGGAGAGGGATGTGGTCATACTCTAATAAAATCTTATTATTAGACAGGGAGTATCGTGGCTGTCCTTGGACAGGGATGACGTCATACTCTACTAAAATCATGCTATTAGACAGGGAGTGTCGTGACTGTCCTTGGACAGGGATGACGTCACACTCTACTAAAATCTTACTATTAAACAGGGAGTGTCGTGGCTGTCCTTGGAGAGGGATGAGGTCAAACTCTACTAAAATTTTGATATTAGACAGGGAGTGTCGTGCTCTGAGTATCGTTCTAAAATCATCTCATACTTGTGTAGGGAGAGGTTCCTGACGGTGCTGTGAGGGACAATTTATCGTTCTAAAATCATCTCATACTGCAGTAGGGACAAGTTCCTGTCGGTGCTGTGAGGGACAGATTATAGTTTTAAAATCATCTCAAACTGGAGTAGGGAGAGGTTCCTGTCGGTGCTGTGAGGGACAAATTATCATTCTAAAATCATCTCACACTGCAGTAGGGACAGGTTCCTGTCAGTGCTGTGAGGGACAGATTATCGTACTAAAATCATCTCATACTGCAGTAGGGACAGGTTCCTGTCGGTGCTATGAGGGACAGATTATTATTCTAAAATAATCTCATACTGGTGTAGGGAGAGGTTCCTGTTGGTGCTGTGAGTTACAGATTATCGTTCTAAAATCATCTCATACTACAGTAGGGATAACTTCCTGGTGGTGCTGTGAGGTACAGATTATCGTTCTAAAATCATCTCATACTGGTGTAGGGAGAGGTTCCTGTTGGTGCTGTGAGGGACAGATTAATGTTCTAAAATCATCTCATACTGCAGTAGGGACAGCTTCCTGGCGGTGCTGTGAGGGACAGATTATCGTTCTAAAATCATATCATACTGCAGTAGGGGTTCCTGTCTATGCTATGAGGAACAGATTATTGTTCTAAAATCATCTCATGCTGCAGTATTGACAGGTTCCTGTCGGTGCTGTGAGGTACAGATTATCGTTCTAAAATCATCTCATACTGCAGTAGGGACAGGTTCCTGTCGGTGCTGTGAAGGACAGATTAGCGTTCTAAAATCATCTCATACTGGTGTAGGGAGAGGTTCCTGTCGGTGCTGTGAGGGACAGATTATCGTTCTGAAATCATCTCATACTGCAGTAGAGACAGGTTCCTGTCGGTGCTATGAGAGAGATTATCGTTCTAAAATCATCTCATACTGCAGTAAGGACAGGTTCCTGTCGGTGCTGTGAGGGACAGATTATCATTCTAAAATCATCTCATACTGCAGTAGGGAAAAGTTCCTGGTGGTGCTGTGAGGGACAGATTATTGTTCTAAAATGAATTTCATACTGCAGTAGGGACAGGTTCCTGTTGGTGCCCTGAGGGACAGATTTTCCTAAAATCATCTCATACTGCAGTAGGGACATGTTCCTGTCGGTGCTGTGAGGGACAGATTATTGTTCTAAAATAATCTCATACTGCAGTAGGTACAGGTTCCTGTCGGTGCTGAGAGGGACAGATTAACGTTCTAAAATCATCTCAGACTTCCGGTCCGGCGCCTCATGGAGTAGCTGCCTCCACAGCTAGCTCCTGAAAATCCTCCTCAAATCCGCCTACAAAGTCCGGCTGCGGTGGCATCCGACCCCACAAACCACCCCAGCAGCTCGCCTAGACCCAGACCAGCCTCCCCGGTCCCAGGATGGAAAAATATCTGGAGAAAAAACGGCCCAGCATCCACACGCTCCGGCATGGCCGGAAATCGAGCCCCGGCTTCGGCCTACACATCCGCGGCCACAGCACACTCAGGAACGGCCCGTCCTGGGATAACACTCGGACCTCAGGTAGGTCCTGTCCAAGCCCCAAATGACACACAAAGGGACTTGGGGATGGAGATCAGCGCCCCCTCACAACCCGCTCCCCCCCTGGTAGGGGAATGTGATACCGAGCGTATTGCTCGCTCGGTGGCCGCCATTTTAATACCCTCCATGGAAAACAGTACACAAGGCCATCCAGGACAGCCTTGCACATGTACACAGGGAACTCAAGGACCATGCTGGTAGAATTAATGAGGCTGAACACCGCATATCCAGTATTGAAGATGAATCATACCAAATGCAAGGAAACGAACAATCCCAGGATAAGTCCAATCAACTGTTGATGCAAAGGATCGAAGATCTTGAAAATCGGTCCAGACGTAACAACCTGCGATTTGTAGGCATCCCGGAATCGCTTCTACCCCAACACCTAGCGGACTTTTGCTCTAATTGGATCCCGGAGGCGCTGGGTCTCCCGGCCCCCGCAACCGTCGAGAGGGCCCACCGCTTAGGCCCCCCCAAGCCTGAGAGATCTGCACCACATCCCATAATAGCGAGATATCTCAACTACGCAGAGAAATCGCTAATACTGCAAAAATTCAGACAGTCCAGATCCTTGGAAATCGACGGCCTCAAAATCCTCATATTCGCAGATTACTCAGTAGAAGTCTCGAAAAAGAGGAAGGCCTTCCAACTTGTCTGCTCGCAACTTTACCAAAGGCATATCAAATTCACTCTGGCCTACCCAGCAGTCCTCCGCCTCAAGGCTCCTAATGGTGAACAACTCGCCTTTCACGATCCGGCGGCAGCGGACCAATATCTTCGCTCTCATCGTTCTCAACCCTCCTCGGGCCTGAACCAGGCCCCAACACAGGGCACCCGGCCTCTGGACCAAGGAAGCCCCCGCAAGGACTCTCCTAAACGCCCCAAGATAACTGACGCCTCTTCTTCTAGACACCGTTAACTGGAACTCTGATCTCTCCCTCAGGAGAGACAGCTCCTAGCCCTCAGTGCCTCCTCAAATACCTGACTTTCAACTCAGCTTATGCAGCCCCCCTGTGCTAAGTCAGGTAGTATGACCCCGCGTATTGCCACTGTAAGTGTCTTGATTTTTCAACCTCTGGTTATATACCTATTTGCACATTGTGACATGTATTCCGCATGAGTTTACCGCAGGCGCCCTCTCCACCGCCCACCTCCCCCCCTCTCCAAAATGCTGGGGACCCAACCTCCTCTGGTCATACCTTCACTCTGGGTAGGCATGCCCCGCAGCTGGGTAACAACCTACTGGAGGATGTCAAGGGGAGACGGCACAAGCAGTTCACCCATGCGGAAAAAAGAGAAAATGTTGTTGTTCACGGTTCTCAGTTTTCTATTCCTAATATCCTACCCATCATCCCCCCCCTCATCTACCACCACTACCACCCGCCCACTACTCAGTCTTCCACTCTTACCCTCGCCAGGGTTCCAATGCAGCAATCCACCCTTTGCCTCAATCTCCCATAGCATTCACAACGGGAATTATTGTAGCATTACGACTTGTAACTCCCACTAACCCAAATCCCCCCCCATGAGAATAGTATCATGGAACGTTAAAGGACTACGGTCCCCTCATAAAAGGCTGAAAGTACTACGCCACCTTAAATGGATTAAAGCTGAGGTCGCCCTATTACAAGAAACCCATCTCGCCCCTGCAGACTTCGCACGCATGCGCAAACTCTGGATCGGATCGGTAATCGGCTCCGGAGCCTCCTCCCGGAAAGCCGGGGTCCTGATCCTCTTCCATAAAAACCTATCCCACAAAATTCTCTCAGTAGAATCAGATGACCAGGGCCGAATGGTCTCGTCCCGCGTCCAAATTGAAAATACTATATTTCAAATATCAAATGTCTATGCACCCAACAACCCTAGTAAGCAGTTCTTTAGCGCAATGTCCACAGCCCTACTGAAATGGCCAGACCTGCCCCTTATAGCTGGAGGAGACTTTAATAGCGTAATGGACCCCCTGGAAGACAAAGCGACCAAGTTACGATCAAAACACGCATTACCCAGCTCCGCCCCCACCCCCCTTGCATCCACCATCACCTCAATAGGGCTAATTGACATGTGGAGACTCAATCACCCAATCGAGAATGAATATACTTTTTTCTCGCATCCCCACAATACACTTTCGAGAATTGACTATCTCTTCTGCACCGACACCCTAATACCCAAGATACAGTCATCAGAAATACATGAGTTGGTCATCTCTGACCACGCCCCGGTTTCAGCGGACCTCCTCCTAACCAACCCCCCCAGGGCCCATTAATCTCTGGAGATTCCCCCCTTTTCTCCACAACAATAAGGACTTCCAGTCATTCTTAGAAAAGGCCTGGGATGAGTATTCCCTCCACAACTCTCCTCACACGGACAACCCAACCCTGTTCTGGGAGGCAGCCAAAGCGTTTCTCAGGGGACGAATAATCTCTTACACATCGTCTTTTAAGAAACACACCATGTCCCAATATAAGGAAGCCAGCCTTAAACTCAGAAACTCGCAGCGAGCTCTCTTTCACTCAAATACCCCAGATAATCGGTCCATCTGGCTTGCTGCCAAACACGCGTTTGAAGCCTGGACAGACAAGGTGGAGCTCATCCGGAGATCCTGCCAGGAAGCAACTTTTCATAAGTTCGGCAACAAAGCTGGTAAACTCCTAGCTAGGCTATGGGCCCTCACAAACCAACCCATATCACTTCTCTCTGCGACACCGCAGGAAACCTAAAAACCAAACCAGAAGAACTTAGTCAGCTTATGCTCAACTCTTTTTTTTTTTTTTTACAAATTCTTTATTTAGAAGATATTCAGCATACAGAGAAAGTGTTCAATACATTTCAATCATCTGCGGCTCGTTGAGATATAAGGAGGAAACAGAGCACTCTTTACAGGTGGTAACATCCGTTGGTAAGCTGTATATATGCCAGGGGGCCTAAGCCTCCCTTTTCATTCTTTGATAGGAATATTTCTACCCCAGCTAAGCAAGTTGCATATTGACTCCAGTCTCACTTCTGTAGAAGCGTCTCTGGGATGCTGAGTCTCTCTGTATACGTTTTTATATATACCATAAATAAAACAAAGTGAATAGTATTAACGGAACCAGTAAAACAGGGAAGGAGAAGGGGAATGAAGAGAAGAAGAGGGATAAGGGGAGGAGTGCTTATACTGAAGCATAGTTGGAGAAGAAGAGACCAAAAGATGGAGGAGAATGAATGGGGGAGGTGACCCTCCTCTCCCCCCAGCCTGCCCTAGGACGGACCATCTAGCAAGGTCCTGCCTTCCTCCGAATATATGAACATGTTCCATGTTTGCCAAGTCTTTTTATATTGTTCATTTTTATTCAGAGATGATAGAACTAGATCCTCCATCCTATTGATCTCTTCAGTTTTCCTGAGCCACATTTTTATAGTGGGTGCCTCCATTCGTTTCCAGTTTGTTGTTATACAGTGTTTAGCCGCGTTGAGCAGATGGCGAAGTACCGACTTTTTATATATTTTGCTGGGGATCCCAGAGCAGTGTATTAGGAAGAAAGCCGGATCCATTGGAACCGGGTAGTCTGTAAATTTTTGTATGATTTCCCTGACTTCCCTCCAGTAAGCTTCTACTCTCGGACAGCTCCAGAAGATATGGAGCAGTGTCCCCCCCTCTTCTCCACATCTCCAGCATCTATCGGGCGTCTCTGGAAAGAGGCGATGTAAGAGGGAAGGTGTGTGGTACCAACTAGTAAAGATTTTATAGTTGCATTCTTGAATGCGCGTGCAGATGGAGGATTTCAAAGTGAATCTTATTATGTGGTCTATTTGTTCAGATGTAAACGTGCGCCCCAGCACATTTTCCCACTTTGTTATTTCAGGGAGCTTAAAGTCGGTGGGAGGCGTGATAAGAAGGCTATATATGACCGATAAGGTGTGTGTCATCGGGCTAGTTTCCGTACAATAGGTCTCATAGGGTGTCAAGGGTCTAGTGTATTCCATCGGGTGTCCCAGTTTAGAGAGGTAGTGATGTACCTGGGCAGCACTCCAGAAGTCGAGAGCAAAGCTTCCATTTTGTCGGGTTAGGGTCTCGATCGAGGGCCACCTACCCGAGTCCAGGAAGTGGGACGCCTGAAAGCAGCCCCTCTCCCTCAAGGACCTGAATGGTCCTCTCTCCAGGCCTGGTGCAAACCCTGGGTTGCCTAAAATAGGGTACAAAGGGGATCGAACGGTGGACATCTCAGATTTCTTGTTCATATTATGACATGTTCTGAGCGTGGGGCCAATGATGGGGTGATTTTTAACCGATTGAGGGAGATTCCCATGGCACCATCCCGCCCTGTTGAGTGGGATGTTCTTAAATTGTTGTTGTTCTAGTTGGACCCACAACTTCTGTTCTGAGTGCCTACACCAATCTATGTTCCGCGCTAAAAGTGCGGCCTGATGGTATTTACGAATGTCCGGTAGTGCAATGCCTCCGTAACTTTTTGGTAGGGCTAGTAATTGTGTTCGAAGTCTAGGACGCCTGTTTGCCCAGATAAATTTGATGAAGAGGCTGGTCACTTGTTTAAAGTATGTCGGTGGGATATGGGTGGGTAGTGCCTGGAATAGGTACAGAAATTTGGGGAGAATGCTCATTTTGATAATATTACATCTCCCAAACCAGGAATGTATTCCTTGATGCCATTTATTTAATAGGTTACGGACAGTAAGTAATAGGGGAGGAAAGTTTAATCTGTACACCTCCGTTAGCGTGGGTGGGATCAACGTTCCAAGATATTTTAATGCGGTAGCTGTCCACTTAAAGTGAAAGTTCAATTTTAGGTTATTTAGAAGGGAAGTATTTATTCCTACTCCCATCGCCTCTGACTTGGAGTAATTTATCTTTAGGTTTGAGAGATTCCCATACTGATTTAGTTCTGACATGAGGTTTGGTAGGGAGATTGTAGGGTTTGTTATGGAAAATAACATATCATCCGCGTAGGCAGACACCTTATATTGGGTGCCGCTTAGGCGAAGGCCCTGGATATCGACATTTTGGCGGACTCTGTTCAGGAATGGTTCCAACGTGAGTGCATACAGTAGTGGTGAGAGTGGGCATCCTTGTCGTGTCCCATTAAGAATGGGAAACGGGTCTGAGATGGTCCCATTGACCTTCACCGAGGCCGCCGGTGTAGTGTATACTGCAGATATCCAAGTCCTCATTTTGTCTCCGATTCCAAAGTGCTGGAGGGTCCGGAGCATAAAATCCCAGTTAACCCTATCGAACGCCTTTTCGGCGTCAGCACTTAGGAATATGCAGGGAGTTTTAGTTTGATTTGCCATATGTACTAAGTTCAGGACTTTAATGGTGTTGTCTCGTGCTTCCCTAGTCGGGACAAACCCCACCTGGTCTAAATGGACAAGATCGGGGAGATGGTGTTGAAATCGGGTGGCGAGGATTTTAGTGAAGACCTTCAGGTCTACGTTTAGTAGCGAAATAGGCCTGTAGCTTCCACATTGGAGCGGGTCCTTCCCTTCCTTAGGTATGACTGATATATGAGCTAGTAGGGTATCTGGGACAAAGGAGGATGTATCCCCCAGGGTATTGAAGAGTTTGGCCATATGAGGGCTCAAGGTGTCTGAGAAGGTCTTGTAGTACAAGGCAGTGAAGCCATCAGGGCCTGGTGCTTTCCCCGTTTTGATAACTTTTATAGCTGTTTGTATTTCCTCCATTGAGATCGGAGCTTCCAGCTCCTTTCTCTGTGGTGAAGCCAGTCTAGGAAGATGTGCTGAGGCTAGATATTCCTCAGTCTGTGTGTGTGTGTCGAGGCGGTTCTTGGTATTTGATATAGTTGGGAATAGTAGTCCCTGAACGAATGGGCTATCTGTTTGGGTAGTGAAACCTTCCGTCCCTCTTTATCTGATACCTGTGGTACATAGGCTGCTAATTTCTGTTCTCTCAGGGCCCTTGCCAGTATTTTGCCACATTTGTCCCCAGACTCATATTGGATTTTCCTGCAGGTCTGTAGAGCCGCTTTTGCCCGAAACTGAAGTAAGTCTCTCACCTGGCGTCTCAGAAAAGATAACTCTTTTCCTACATCTCTATCCCCAGATTGTTTATGTCGTGTTTCCAACTCTTTTATGTCGGTCAACAACTTGTCCAGTTTAGCTACCCTGGCTCGTTTGATGCGTGCACCATGCTTGATCAATATTCCACGTATGACCGCCTTGTGTGCTTCCCAGATCAGTCCAGGGTTACACTCCGGGATGTCATTGGTTTGGAAGTAAAACGCAAGCTCCCTCGTTATCTCAGCTAATATCTCAGGGTCTTGGAGTAAGCTCTCGTTGAGACGCCATCTCCACTCCCCGGCAGTGGAGGGGTCCGCTAATTTATACGAGATCATAATGGGGCCATGGTCTGACCATGTGATGTTACCTATGGAGACCCGCTCTATGTCCGCTAAGAGATTGTGAGGGACTAGGAAGAGGTCAATACGAGAGTACGATTGGTGGGGGTTAGAGAAAAAGGTGTAATCACGTTCGTCTGGGTGGAATATACGCCAGGCGTCAACTAGTTGGTATTTATGTAAAGCATGTAGGGCGCGTTTTCGGGTTCCAGGGGGGACTGCTGAGAGTCCGGGGGAGGTGTCAACCTTTGGGTCTAAAGGGAGGTTCAAGTCCCCTCCTAGTATCAGTTTCCCTTCTGTAAAGTTTCCTAACTCATTCAAGACAGTATGAAGGAAGCGGTCCTGTTGTGTGTTTGGTGCATATATTGTGGCTAGCGTTACTCTGGTATTGCCCAATCTTCCCTTCACAAAAAGATACCTGCCGTCCACATCAGCCCTTATGTCTTGGAGTGCCCATGGTACCCGACTAGATATCAATATAGAGACTCCCTTGGATTTGGCTGTTGTATTGGATGCATGATACGCAAAGGGGAATAACCTATTTTGTAAGTATGGTAAATTGTCTGCTCTAAAGTGGGTCTCCTGTATGAAGGCTATGTCACTATGGGAGCGTTTCAAATCTTGGAGGAGTATGCGGCGTTTTTCTGGGACATTAAGTCCCTTGGCATTCAGGGATAGGATGGTCACAGAGTCCATCCCCAGGGCAGGCTGAGAGGAAGGGTATAGAAAGAAAGAGAAGGGTTAGGAGAGCAAAGAGGGAGTAGGTCAGGGAGCGGGGAGGGAGAAAGGAAGGGGGGGGACAAGAGGAGGAGGAGGGTAAAGAGGGAGGAAAAAAAAAAAAAACCCAAAAAAAAAGGGCTTAGGAAAGTGGGTTTAGATCAGAAAGGGAGAGAAACCAGAAGAAGGATCAAAAGAGAGGGGGAGGGTGTCCCCTGGTCTCTAAGACCAGAGCTAAGAGACAATCGTCTTTGTGGGCATTTACTGCAAGAACAGTTCCCGCAGCAAATGCCGGCCTAAGGGGGGAAGGTGGTAGGAAACAGCGGGCAGGGAGCCCCCTTAACCCCCCGGCAACTTAAACATTCAAAGCAAAAATGTAACATTTGTGACATGTAAGAAAATAACCTTAAACAACCCAACATAAGAATGGCAGTTGATTGCTGTCTGCTGTAGCGGGCCAAGTCGCCCCCCCTTCAAGGAGAGGGACGAGTTCGGCTCGCTCCTCCGAATATCATGAGGCAGCAATCATCCCCTGGTCTATCTATGAGGCAACCCCCTCCCCACCCGCCATGAGCCGGGGTCAGGGCAACCGCCCGCAGGCCGGGGACCCAGACCGGGCCACCCCCCCGCAAAGGGGGAGGGTCCCCCATCTGCCCCCCCGGGAAATCCCGCGGACCGGAGCCCCGAGTCACCCCTTAAAGACATAAACATCATCTGCCCATATTTTATAACATCAACAGTGAACCAAAGTTATAGGCATGGGTAGCACAAAGAAAGGAGAGAGGGTGCAGAGTGGTCAACGTATCAGCAGAGCCCACTCTGACTAGGTATACCAAGCTCCAACCCGTGCGGGCAATCTGCAAGGGGAGTTTTTGCTGTCCCGGTGCATTCCCCGTGTCAGGCAAAATGTCCGCGTGTTTCCACAGCTGTTGGGATCACACAGGCCCAGGGTACAGGAGGCCCAACATAGCGAAACAAGGTAGAAGAAGAGGGAGGACACGAGATGGGGGGGGGGCCCCCGGGAAGTCCCAGTATACCCCCCACGTCCCAATCCTCCCACCCCCAGCCGCGCTCCGAGGACTTAATAAGGTCCAAGAACGCGGGTAGGAGAGGGACACTTGCCGCACCCAGTGAACAGTTAATAGCTAGTAAGGCCCCAAGCATTAATGTTTCTATGTGTTTCCATGCTGGGCCTGCACCCGCAGTCAGGGTAGATCACGGGTAGTACTCACGTATCCCACGACAGACCACGCTGAGGGAGAAAATAGTTTGGTGATCCCCGCTATGGTCAGTCAGTTCTCGGCGGCAAGATCCGGTACTAATGCTTGCAATAGGTGGCCCACAGCGGTGTGGAAAGTTTGTGGAGTGCAACAAAGGGCAAAACCAGAGTTTGTTGGGTCATCCATTCCACTCACGACTCCGGGTCCACAGAGCGTTGTAGGCCGCGTGATCCGCGGCGGGACCTCGGCCTCCTGGGCGGGAGCCCGCCCGAGCCTCCAGGGCCTCCAAAGCGCCTGGAGGGAAGTGCCCGCAGCCAGTCCGGGACTGCTATGGTGTCTGTTTCCAGGAAGGAGAACAGGGCTGGCAGATCTGTAGGGTGGTGAAGGACGAAGGCCGACGAGTTCTTCCGGACCGTTAGGGAGAGAGGGAATCCCCATCTATAGGTGCAGCCAAGTTGACGGATTTTTTCCAGCAACGGTTTTAGTATAGCGCGGCGCTGGAGAGTTGCCCTGGAAATATCAGGGTATATCTTGATGCTGGCCCCGTCAAAGTCCAGTGTTCCTCTCTCCCAGGCTTCCTTCAGGATCTGTTCTTTATGAGCGTACCGGTGGACCCTGCATATTACATCCCTTGGTCTGTCAGGGTCCGTGGGTCGCGGTCCTAGGGCCCTGTGAACGCGGTCCAATTCTAGGTTAGCCGGCGGGGACGGGGCCATCACTCCCCGGAATATGGCCAAGACTGTATCCCGGAGGTCCTCGGGGCCCGTCGCCTCCGGTAGGCCCCGAAGCCGCAGATTATTCCTACGGCTCCGGTCCTCCAAGTCCTCCAGATGCAGGCGTAGGGCCACCGTCTGGTCTGCCTGAGATGTTCCCGCCACTTCGAGCTGTGACACCCGGGCCTCTAAGGCTTCCAAGGCTGACTCCCCAGCGGTCGTCCGGTCCGTAAGCTGCTGCACCTCTGCTCGTACCTCCTGTAGGTCCTTGCGGTGGGTTTCCTCCAGGCGGAGGAATAGGGCCTCGATGTCCGCCTTCGTTGGTAAGGCTTGTATAAGTGACCGGAGATCCGATTCTCCAGAACCGGCTCCCTCGTGCGGGTCCATGCTTTGTGGTCGGGACATGTCCAGCTGTGCCGTGGAGCGGCCCGAGGTGGAGGAGGCTGGAGATGGAGGGTCCGCCGCCATTATGTGGGCCTCGCCACGTGTAGCTGAGCCGCGGCTCCGGTGTCCCGAGGACTGCAGTCTCGTAAAGTAGTGTTGGATTTCAGGTCTCAAAGGAGTTCCCCGGTAAGCCTTTGTCCTGCGGCGTTGAACCGTGCTCATCCCGGGTGCTGTTAGCCACTTGGATAGTGATAGTTGCCGGGCGGCCTGCAGGAGCTCAAGCAATGCACTTCTCTACTCCGCCATGTCCAGGCCACGCCCCTATGCTCAACTTTTATTCCGCACTATATGCCCCGGACCCTATGAATAAAGACTCGGCCCTCTCCTTCCTTGACAAAGTAATTCTCCCTAGAGTCTCCTCATCCCAGCTGGAATCCCTCAACTCTCCCATAACATCCCAGGAAATCAGCGACATCATCAGACACCTGACACCCTCTAAAGCTCCAGGCCCAGATGGGTTCACAGGTGAATTCTTCAAAATGCTCCAAAGCAAAATAACACCATCCCTCCAAGCCATCTACTCCCATGTATGGGAGGGTGGCCCTTACCCCCCCCCCCCCACCAGCAATCAGGCAATTGTTAAACTCCTTGAAAAGAAAGGTAAAGATCCTACTGACCCCGGTTCATACCGACCTATATCCTTACTCAACATTGACGCAAAAATCTTATCAAAAATCGTAGCCAAAAGATTAGCCCTAATAATCCCCCACATCATTGACCCGGCCCAGTCGGACTTCGTCAAAGGTAGAACAGCCACCCTCAATATTCGGAAGGTCCTGGCGGTTCTAGAGACTGCCAGAGTAGACCCGAAGGGGGACCGGGCCATCATCACTCTGGACGCCGAAAAAGCCTTTGACAACGTCAATTTCGACTGGCTTCAGTTAGTCATGACCAGGATGGGCTTTGAGGGACCCTTCCTCCACCTGGTCGAGGCCATGTACAGGGCCCCGGCGGCCAGACTGGTGGTGGCAGGCATCCTCACCACCGAATTTAGGCTTTTCAAAGGTACCAGACAGGGTTGCCCCCTCTCTCCCCTCCTTTTCAACATCGCCCTTGACCCACTATCGAGATACATCAATTACGTGGCCCCCCTCCACGGGATAAAAATTGGGGACTCCACCCTACGGTCCTCATTGTTTGCGGATGATATCCTTATATTCACCTCCAACCCCGCCTCGGACCTGATAACTATCAAACACATCTTTGACACCTTCAGATCCTGCTCCGGTCTAAGAATTAACTACCGCAAAAGTGAAATTCCCCCACTAGGGCACGCAAACCCCCCCCCCCCCCCTAGCTCACATCCTCCCCTTTTACACTTGCCCACTCCTACATTACCTACCTGGATATAAAAATTGGGAAACTTCCCACCTCACTTTATCACCTGAACTACCCCCCCCCCCATCACTAAAATCATTCAGGAACTGAATGGGTGGATGGACTTGCCGCTCTCGCTCATGGGGAGATGCCACCTGATAAAAATGGTCAGCTTCGCCCATTTGCTCTATCCTATGCAAACCAACCCTCTACTCCTCAAACATAAAGATATACAACTACTTAATAAGGCCATGACTGCCTTTGTCTGGAAAAACAAAAGACCACGAATAGCATTGCACAGGCTCCATCTCCCCAGGGGCGAGGGGGGCGCTAGCCTCCCAAACATAAGACTGTACAATATTGCCTGCTTGCTTAGGTTCAGCATGGACTGGATCACACAATCATCTAACTACTCTAACTACAACCTGGAAAAAGAAATGGTCCACCCTCTATCACTGACAGCTCTGCTCCACACCAAATGGAAAAAGGTCCCCACAAACTATCAACACAACTTGCTCCTAAGAGAAACGGCGATAGCCTGGAGGGAATACAGAAAACTATTCAACTTGTCACCTTTTATGTCTATCTACCTTCCCATAAGAGGCAATCCTAACTTTCCTGGGGGCCTAGACCACAAGGTTTACCACATTTGGGAGCAATGCGGACTGACCACTTTCGCCTCTCTCTGTCAGGAGCTAGACGGTCTTCCATGAGACTTCCCCCTCAATCGCGAGGGAATTTTCAATCCCTACCTCACACGTCTTACTACTGGCAATGTATCAGCTTCATTAAAGCCTCCTGCCCAACCAGTAGCCTGAGATTTAAGATGAGCGAGATAGATTCCCTGATCCGAAACAGATCCTACAAGATCTCTGAGATCTACAAACCCTTACTAGCCAGGAAAAACCGGCCCAGCTCTGGGACCACAAACTGGAAAAAAGACTTCAAGGATGCAAACCTCCCCCAAAAAATATTGGATGGCTACAAACATACCCTCAAGCTGACTCCCAATGAGATCTGGAGAGAAACCCAGCTAAAAATCCTCCACAGGGCTTATATTCCCTTTCTACACGACAAGTAAAACCAACAGGCTTTCTCCTGCCCTCACTGCGGTCAACAGAGACCCACCTTAACCCACCGCTTCTGGGACTGCACCTACATCTCAACTTTCTGGGATCAAGTCATCGCTTATGTCAAAAAAGTCAACCTCCTTCTCCTTCCAAAAGATCCGCTACTACTGATCTTTGACCATTGGGATAAAGAGCTAATCAATTGGTCCTCCCCACCCGACCCTCAAACCAAGGACTAGTCCTTAACCTGCCTCCTGCTTGCGAGACGAGCCATATTAAAAACCTGGACATCTCATACCAGCCCCTCAATCTCCCAAGTGGAAGGGGAACTCATTGCTCTCCTCTATAAGGACAAATTTAACACCAACTTCGACCTCCCATGCCCAGCAAAGACCTTTCTCAGTAAATGGGGCCCCTTCATGTCAACTATTCTCCCTTCGGGGAACTTCAAATGTCTAGGAGAGCCCTTCCTCTACATTGGTGGCCACAAGCCCCCCTTTCTTTAAGATGACATTCCTTGACCTCCAACCGATACCTTTCACAGTAATGCTGCAGCCTCGAACTCTGGCCCCTACCTATCATCGGCATTTGGACAATGCTATTCTCCCTGACCGAGTATTCCTATCTCAAGCTCCTATCGCCAAGGTCCACAATATTCTCTTGGCTAAGCAGTCTGGTGGTAGACCCCTTCCCCCCCGGTCCCGGTTATACCCCTTGTTTGGACTAGAACAATCCTGTCCTATTGGTATGCTATTTTGACTCTCACACTACTTGTACCCTATTCACTATTGTCACCAGCAGGTTGCATGTCTACATATTGAGTTATCCACGGTCTATGTATTAACTTGCTCTCTACATACCATGTAAAAATCTTCTGTGTAAACAAGGCGCCTTCCGCCATACATTGTATTGTTTGTATCTGGTCCTATTTCTCAATAAAATCTTTTGAAAAAAAAAAATCATCTCATACCGCAGTAGGGACAGGTTCCTGTCGGTGCTTTGAGGGACAGATTATCGTTCTAAAATCACCTCATACTTGATTAGGGACAGGTTCCTGTTGGTGTTGTGAGTGACAGATTATCGTTCTAAAATCATATCATACTGCAGTCGGAACTGGTTCCTGTCAGTGCTGTGAGGGATAGATTATGTTCTAAAATCATCTCATACTGCAGTCGCGACAGGTTCCTGTCGTTGCTGTGAGGGACAGATTATCATTCTAAAATCATCTCATACTGCAGTAGGGACATATTCCTGTCGGTGCTGTGAGGGACAGATTATCGTTCTAAAATCATCTCATACTGCAGTAGGGACAGGTTCCTGTTGGTGCTGTGAGGGACAGATTGGCATTCTAAAATCATCTCATACTGGTGTAGGGAGAGGTTCCTGCCGGTGCTGTGAGTGACAATTTATCGTTCTAAAATCATCACATACTGCAGTAGGGACAGGTTCCTGTCGGTGCTGAGAGAGACAGATTATCGTTCTAAAATCATCTCATACTGCAGTAAGGACAGTGTCAGGAAAGGAGAAGAACCCGTATTTCCATACGAAGGAACATGGTGCGCAGGCGCGTGCATGAAAGAACGGATGGCATGAGCGTTCGTGCGCACGCACGACCAGGCAGCGCGCACTCCCGTTCGTGACCATTCTTGGCGCCAAAGGGACTATTTAAACAGAGCAGTGACACGAGACTAATGCCGTTTGGTCTACAGCATTTCTTGAGTATCCTGTTACCTGTTCATCAGCTTACCTGTTCCTTGATTCACCGGCTTGTTCCTGACTCCGCTGCCATCCGCCTGCCCTGACCTTTTGGCTATTCCTGACCATTCTTCTGCCTGCTCCTTGGTACCTCGCTGTCCGCCCGTTGACGACCCGGCCTGTGCCTGACCATTCTTCTGCCTGCTCCTCGGCTCCTGATCTACTTGGCTGCTGTCTGTTCCGGTCTGCTTCCAGCCTTCTCATCCAGCATCACCAGCTTGGTCCAGCCTTACTGCACTGCTGTCAGCTGTTCCCCGGAGTTTCCTTCGGCTCCAGCTCGCTGCATCTCCAACCCTGCCTGTGACCATCGCACCTGTGTTCCAGCTA
The DNA here is from genome assembly GCA_018402905.1 of Glandirana rugosa. Lineage (NCBI taxonomy): Eukaryota > Metazoa > Chordata > Amphibia > Anura > Ranidae > Glandirana > Glandirana rugosa. The sequence continues at coordinate 31,010 of BLSH010115184.1, forward strand.
AGCACTCGTGCCATTCTGCACTCTTGAGCTTCCTGTTCTCCATATCAGGGGTTCCTGAGTCAGGATTGTAAGAGAGCGTCTTCTTACCAGTCCTTATCGGTTTTCCAGTCCCGTCCGCC
>BLSH010115184.1:65463-78651 GCA_018402905.1 Glandirana rugosa
TGATCAGTGCCCACCAATGCAGACTGTTCAGTGCCCACCAATGCAGCCAGTTCAGTGCCCAACAATGCAGCCTGTCCAGTGCCCAACAGCCTGTTCAGTGCTCACCAAAGCAGCCTGTTCAGTGCCCACCAATGCAGACTGTTCAGTGTCCACCAATGCAGAAAGTCCAGTGTCCACCAATACAATCTGTTCAGTGTTCACCAATGCAGCCTGTTCAGTGTCCACCAATGCAGCCTGTTCAGTGTCCACCAATGCAGCCTGTTCAGTGTCCACCAATGCAGCCAGTTCATTGCCCACCAATGCAGCCTGTTCATTGCCCACCAATGCAGCCTGTTCAGTGCCCACCAATGCAGCCAGTTCAGTGCCCACAAACGCAGCCTGTTCAGTGTCCAGCAGCCTGTTCAGTGTCCACCAATGCAGCCTGTTCAGTGCCCACCAGAGCAGCCTGTTCAGTGTCCACCAATATAGCCTGTTCAGTGCCCACCAGCATGTTCAATGTTTACCAACTCAGCATGTTCAGTGCCCACCAACGCTGCCTGTTCAGTGCTCACCAACTCAGCCTGTTCAGTGCCCACCAACGCAGCCTGTTCAATGCTCACCAATGCAGCCTGTCCAGTGCCCAACAGCCTGTTCAGTGCTCACCAAAGCAGCCTGCTCAGTGCCCAACAATGCAGCCTGTTCAGTGTCCACCAATGCAGAAAGTCCAGTGTCCACCAATACAATCTGTTCAGTGTTCACCAATGCAGCCTGTTCAGTGTCCACCAATGCAGCCTGTTCAGTGTCCACCAATGCAGTCTGTTTAGTGCCCACCAATGCAGACTGTTCAGTGCCCACCAATGCAGCCTGTCCAGTGTCCAGCAGCCTGTTCAGTGCTCACCAAAGCAGCCTGTTCAGTGACCAGCAGCCTGTTCAGTGACCAGCAGTCTGTTCAATGCCCACTAAGGCAGCCTGTTCAGTGCCCACCAATGTAGCCTGTTCAGTGCTCACCAACGCAGCCTGTTCAGTGCCCACCAACGCATCCTGTTCAGTGCCCACCAATACAGCCTGATCAGTGCTCAACAGCATGTTCAGTGCTCTCCAACGCAGCCTGTTCAGTGCCCACCAATGCTGCCTGTTCAATGCCCAACAACGCAGCCTGTTCAGTGTCCACCAATGCAGCCTGTTCAGTGCCCAGCATCCGGTTCAGTGCCCACCAACACAGCCTGTTCAGTGCCCACCAATGCAGCCTGTTAAGTGCCCTGAAGTCTGTTCCGTGCCCATCAATGCAGCCGGTTGAGTGCCCACCAATGCAGACTGTTCAGTTCCCACCAGCCTGTTCAGTGCCCACCAATGCAGCCTGTTCAATGCCCACCAACGCAGCCTGTTCAGTGTCCACCAATGCAGTCTGTTTAGTGTCCACCAATACAGCCTGTTCAGTGTCCACCAATGCAGCCTGTTAAGTGCCCTGAAGCCTGTTCCATGCCCACCAATGCAGCCAGTTCATTGCCCACCAATGCAGCCTGTTCATTGCCCACCAATGCAGCCTGTTCATTGCCCACCAATGCAGCCAGTTCAGTGCCCACAAACGCAGCCTGTTCAGTGTCCAGCAGCCTGTTCAGTGTCCACCAATGCAGCCTGTTCAGTTCCCACCAGAGCAGCCTGTTCAGTGTCCACCAATATAGCCTGTTCAGAGCCCACCAGCATGTTCAATGCTTACCAACTCAGCCTGTTCAGTGCCCACCAACGCTGCCTGTTCAGTGCTCACCAACTCAGCCTGTTCAGTGCCCACCAACGCAGCCTGTTCAATGCTCACCAATGCAGCCTGATCAGTGCCCACCAATGCAGACTGTTCAGTGCCCACCAATGCAGCCAGTTCAGTGCCCAACAATGCAGCCTGTCCAGTGCCCAACAGCCTGTTCAGTGCTCACCAAAGCAGCCTGTTCAGTGCCCACCAATGCAGACTGTTCAGTGTCCACCAATGCAGAAAGTCCAGTGTCCACCAATACAATCTGTTCAGTGTTCACCAATGCAGCCTGTTCAGTGTCCACCAATGCAGCCTGTTCAGTGTCCACCAATGCAGTCTGTTTAGTGCCCACCAATGCAGACTGTTCAGTGCCCACCAATGCAGCCTGTCCAGTGCCCAACAATGCAGCCTGTCCAGTGCCCAACAGCCTGTACAGTGCTCACCAAAGCAGCCTGTTCAGTGCCCACCAATGCAGACTGTTCAGTGTCCACCAATGCAGAAAGTCCAGTGTCCACCAATACAATCTGTTCAGTGTTCACCAATGCAGCCTGTTCAGTGTCCACCAATGCAGCCTGTTCAGTGTCCACCAATGCAGCCTGTTCAGTGTCCACCAATGCAGCCAGTTCATTGCCCACCAATGCAGCCTGTTCATTGCCCACCAATGCAGCCTGTTCAGTGCCCACCAATGCAGCCAGTTCAGTGCCCACAAACGCAGCCTGTTCAGTGTCCAGCAGCCTGTTCAGTGTCCACCAATGCAGCCTGTTCAGTGCCCACCAATATAGCCTGTTCAGTGCCCACCAGCATGTTCAATGCTTACCAACTCAGCCTGTTCAGTGCCCACCAACGCTGCCTGTTCAGTGCTCACCAACTCAGCCTGTTCAGTGCCCACCAACGCAGCCTGTTCAATGCTCACCAATGCAGCCTGTCCAGTGCCCAACAGCCTGTTCAATGCTCACCAAAGCAGCCTTCTCAGTGCCCAACAATGCAGCCTGTTCAGTGTCCACCAATGCAGAAAGTCCAGTGTCCACCAATACAATCTGTTCAGTGTCCATCAATACAATCTGTTCAGTGTTCACCAATGCAGCCTGTTCAGTGTCCACCAATGCAGCCTGTTCAGTGTCCACCAATGCAGTCTGTTTAGTGCCCACCAATGCAGACTGTTCAGTGCCCACCAATGCAGCCTGTCCAGTGCCCAGCAGCCTGTTCAGTGCTCACCAAAGCAGCCTGTTCAGTGACCAGCAGCCTGTTCAGTGACCAGCAGCCTGTTCAGTGACCAGCAGTCTGTTCAATGCCCACTAAGGCAGCCTGTTCAGTGCACACCAATGCAGCCTGTTCAGTGCCCACCAAAGCAGAATGTTCAGTGTCCACCAATATAGCCTGTTCAGAGCCCACCAGCATGTTCAGTGCTTACCATCTCAGCCTGTTCAGTGCCCACCAACGCTGCCTGTTCAGTGCTCACCTACTCAGCCTGTTCAGTGCCCACCAACGCAGCCTGTTCAGTGCTCACCAATGCAGCCTGTTCAGTGCTCACCAATGCAGCCTGTTCAGTGCCCACCAATGCAGACTGTTCAGTGCCCACCAATGCAGCCTGTCCAGTGCCCACCAATGCAGCCTGTCCAGTGCTCACCAAAGCAGCCTGTTCAGTGACCAGCAGCCTGTTCAGTGACCAGCAGTCTGTTCAGTGACCACTAAGGCAGCCTGTTCAGTGCTCACCAATGCAGACTGTTCAGTGTCCACCAATGCAGAATGTCCAGTGTCCACCAATACAATCTGTTCAGTGTCCACCAATGCAGAATGCCCAGTGTCCACCAATGCAACCTGTTCAGTGTCCACCAATACAGCTTGTTCAGTTCCCACCAGCCTGTTCAGTTCCCACCAATGCAGCCTGTTCAATGCCCACCAACGCGGACTGTTCATTGCCCACCAATGCAGCCAGTTCAGTGCCCACAAACGCAGCCTGTCTTGTGCCCAGCAGCCTGTTCAGTGCTCACCAAAGCAGCCTGTTCAGTGACCAGCAGTCTGTTCAGTGCCCACTAAGGCAGCCTGTTCAGTGCCCACCAATGCAGCCTATTCATTGCCCACCAATTAAGACTGTTCAGTGTCCACCAATGCAGAATGTCCAGTGTCTACCAATGCAACCTGCTCAGTGTCCACCAATGCAGCCTGTTCAGTGTCCACCAATGCAGCCTGTCCAGTGTCCACCAATGCAGCCTGTTCAGTGTCCACCAATGCAGCCTGTTCAGTGTCCAACAATGCAGCCTGTTCAGTGTCCAACAATGCAGCCTGTTCAGTGTCCACCAATGCAGCCTGTTCAGTGTCCACCAATGCAGCCTGTTCAGTGTCCACCAATGCAGAATGTACAGTGTCCACCAATGCAACCTGTTCAGTGTTCACCAGTGCAGCCTGTTCAGTACCCACCAGCATGTTCAGTGCCCACCAACGCAGCCTGTTCAATGCTCACCAATGCAGCCAGTTCAGTGCCCACCAATGCAACCAGTTCAGTGCCCACCAATGCAGCCAGTTCAGTGCCCACCAATGCAGCCTGTCCAGTGCCCAGCAGCCTGTTCAGTGCTCACCAAAGCAGCCTGTTCAGTGACCAGCAGTCTGTTCAGTGCCCACCAATGCAGCCTGTTCAGTGCCCACCAATGCAGACTGTTCAGTGCCCACCAATGCAGACTGTTCAGTGTCCACCAATGCAGAATGTCCAGTGTCCACAAATACAATCTGTTCAGTGCTCACCAATGTAGCCTGTTCAGTGTCCACCAATGCAGCCTGTACAGTGTCAACCAATGCAGAATGTCCAATGTCCACCAATGCAACCTGTTCCGTGTTCACCAGTGCAGCCTGTTTAGTGTCCACCAATACAGCCTGTTCAGTGTCCACCAATGCAGCCTGTTCAGTGCCCTGAAGCCTGTTCCGTGCCCACCAATGCAGCCTTTTCAGTGCCCACCAATGCAGCCTTTTCAGTGCCCACCAATGCAGCCAGTTTAGTGCCCACCAATGCAGCCAGCTCAGTGCCCATCAATGCAGCCTGTCCAGTGCCCAGCAGCCTGTTCAGTGCTCACCAAAGCAGCCTGTTCAGTGACCAGCAGTCTTTTCAGTGCCCACTAAGGCAGGCTGTTCAGTGCCCATCAATGCAGCCTGTTCAGTGCCCACCAATGCAGAATGTCCAGTGTCCACCAATGCGGCCTGTTCAGTGTCCACCAATGCAGCCTTTTCAGTGTCCACCAATGCAGCCTGCTCAGTGCCCAACAGCCTGTTCATGCCCAGCAGCATGTTTAGTGACCACCAACACAGCCTGTTCAGTGCCCAACAACGCAGCCTGTTCAGTGCCCACCAATGCAGCCTGTTCATTGCCCAGCAGCATATTCAGTGCTCACCAACTGAGTCTGTTCAGTGCCCACCAATGCAGCCTGTTCAGAGCAGATCAACACAGCCTGTTCAGTGCCCACCAATGCAGACTGTTCAGTGCCCACCAATGCAGCCTGTTCAGTGCCCACCAATGAAGCCTGTACAGTACCCACCAATGAAGCCTGTTCAGTGCCCACAAACACAGCCTGTTCGGTGCTCACCAAAGCAGCCATTCAGTGCCCAGCAGTCTGTCCAGTGCCCACCAGCGCAGAGCTTTCAGTGCAGACCAATGCAGCAGGTTCAGCTCCACCAATGCAGCCTTTTCAGTGTCCACCAAAGTATCCTGTTCAGTGTCCACCAATGCAGCCTGTTCAGTGTCCACCAATGCAGCCTGTTCAGTGTCCACCAATGCAGCCTGTTCAGTGTCCACCAATGCAGCCTGTTCAGTGTCCACCAATGCAGCCTGTTCAGTGTACACCAATGCAGCCTGTTCAGTGTACACCAATGCAGCCTGTTCAGTGTCCACCAATGCAGCATGTTCAGTGCCCACCAATGCAGCCTGTTCAGTGCCCACCAATGCAGCCTGTTTAGTGCCCACCAATGCAGCCTGTTCAATGCCCATCAATGCAGCCTGTTCAGTGCCCAGCAGCTCTGCCTTTTCAGTGCCCACCAGTGCAGCCTGTCAAATGGCGACCAATGCAGCCTCTTCAGTTCCCACCAATGCAGCTTGTTCAATTTCCAGCAGGTCATCCTGTTCTGTGCCCACCAAAGCAGCCTGATCAGTGCCCACAAGCGCAGCCTGTTTAGTGCAGACCAATGCAGCCTGTTTAGTGCTCACCAACACAGCCAGTTCATTGCCCAGCAGCCTCATCAGTGTTCACCAATACAGCCTGTTCAGTGCCCACCAACGCAGCCTGTTCAGTGCCCACCAAGGCAGCCTGTTCAGTGCTCACCAACACAGCCTGTTTTGTGCCCACCAAAGCAGCCTGATCAGTGCCAACCAACACAGCCTGTTCGGTTCTCACCAAAGCAGCCTGAGCAGTGCCCAGCAGTCTGTTCAGTGCCCACCAACGCAGCTTGTTCGGTGCCCACCAATGCAGCCTGTTCATTGTCCACCAATGCAGCCAGCTCAGTGCCCTCCAATGCAGCCAGCTCAGTGCCCTCCAATTCAGCCAGCTCAGTGCCCTCCAATGCAGCCTCGTCAGTGCCCAGAAGCCTGCTCAGTGCCCAGCAGCCTGTTTATTGCCCACCAATGCAGGATGTTCAGTGCCCAGCAGCCTGTGCAGTGTCCACCAATGCAGCCTGTTCAGTGCCCAACAGCCTGTTCAGTGCCCACCAACGCAGCCTGTTCAGTGCCCACCAACGCAGCCTGTTCAGTGCCCACCAACGCAGCCTGTTCAGTGCACAGCAGCCTGTTTATTGCCCACCAATTCAGTCTGTTCAGTGTTCACCAATGCAGTTTGTTCAGTGCCCACCAATGCAGCTTGTTCAGTGCCCACGAATACAGCCTAGTCAGTGCCCACCAATGCAGCCTAGTCAGTGCTCACCAATGCAGTCTGTTCAGTGCTCACCAATGCAGCCAGTTCAGTGCCCACCAATGCAGCCTGTCCAGTGCCCACCAACACAGCCTGTTCAGTGCCCAGCAGCCTGTTCAGTGCCCAGTAGCCTGTTCAGTGCCCAGTAGCCCGTTCAGTGCACAGCAGCCTGTTTATTGCCCACCAATTCAGCCTGTTCAGTGCCCAGCAGCTTGTTCAGTGCCCAGCAGTCTTTTCAGTGCTCACCGACGCAGCCTGTTCAGTGCTCAGCAAAGCAGCCTGTTCAGTGCCCACTAACGCAGCCTGTTCAGTGCTAACAAATGCAGTCTCTTTAGTGCACACCAACACAGCCAGTTCATTGCCCAGCAGCCTGTTCAGTGTCCACCAATGCACCCTGCTTATTGCCCAACCGCCTGTTCAGTGCCCAGCAGCCTGCTCAGTACCCACCAACACTGCCTGTTCAGTGCACACCAATACAGCCTGTTCAGTGCCCACCAATGCAGCCTGTTCAGTGCCCACCAATGCAGCCTGTTCAGTGCCCACCAATGCAGCCTGTTCAGTGCCCACCAATGCAGCCTGTTCAGTGGCCTCCAATGCAGCCTGTTCAGTGCCCACTAATGCAGCCTGTTTGGTGCTCACCAATGCAGCCTGTTCAGTGCCCACCAATACAGCCTGTTAAGTGTAAACCAATGCAGCCTGTTCAGTGCTCACCAATGCACCTGTTCATTGCCCATCAATGCAGATTGTTCAGTGCCCAGCAATGCAGCCTGTTCAGTGTCCACCAAGGCAGCCTGTACAGTGTCCACCAAGGCAGCCTGCTCAGTGCCCACCAATGCAGCCTGTTCGGTGCTCACCAAAGCAGGCTGTTCAGTGCCCAGCAGTCTGTTCTGTGCCCACTAACGCAGCCCATTCAGTGCCCACCAATACAGCATGTTCAGTGCCCAGCAGCCTGTTCAGTGCCCACCAATGAAGCCTAGTCAGTGCTCACCAATGCAGCCTGTTCAGTGCCCACCAAAGCAGCCTGTTCAGTGCCCACCAATGCAGCCTGTTCAGTGCCCACAAATGCAGCCTGTTCAGTGACCACCAATGCAGTTTGTTCAGTACCAACCAATGCAGCCTGTTCAGTGCCCACCAATGCAGCCTTTTCAGTGCCCTCCAATGCACCCTGCTTATTGCCCAAGAGGCTGTTCAGTTCCCAGCAGCCTGTTCATTGCCCACCAACACAGCCTGTTCAGTGCCCTCTAATGCAGCCTGTTCAGTGCTCACCAAAGCAGCCTGTTCAGTGCCCAGCACCCTCTTCAGTGCCCACTAATGCAGCCTGTTCGGTGCCCACCAATGCAGCCTGTTCGGTGCCCACCAATACAGCCTGTTCAATGCCCAGCAGCCTGTTCAGTGCCCACCAATGCAGCCTGTTCGGTGCCCAGCACCCTGTTCAGTGCCCATCAATGCAGATTGTTCAGTGCCCACCAATGCAGCCTGTTCAGTGTCCACCAAGGCAGCCTGTTCAATGCCCAGCAGCCTGTTCAGTGCCCACCAATGCAGCCTGTTCGGTGCTAACCAAAGGAGGCTGTTCAGTGCCCACCAATGCAGCCTGTTCAGTGCCCACCAATGCAGCCTGTTCAGTGTCAACCAACGCAGACAGTTCAGTGCCCACCTATGCAGCCTGTTCAGTGCCCACCAATGCAGTCTGTTCAGTGCCCAGCAGTCTGTTCAGTGCCCACTAATGCAACCTGTTCAGTGCCCACCATTGCAGCCTGTTCAATTCCCACCAATTCAGCCTGTTCAGTGCCCACCAACGCAGCCTGTTCAGTGCCCAGCAGTCTATTTAGTGCCAAACAATGCAGCCTGTTCAGCGTCCACCAACACAGCCTGTTCAGTGCCCACCAATGCAACCTTTTCAGTGCCCAGCAGCATGTACATTGCCCAACATCCTGTTAAGTGACCACTGATGCAGCCTGTTCAGTGCCCTCCAAGGCAGCCTGTTCTTGTCCAGCAGTCTGTTCAGTGCCAACCAACGCAGCCTGTTCAGCATCCACCAACGCAGCCTGTTCATTGTCCTTTAATTCAGCCTGTTTACTGCCTAGCAGCCTCTTCCGTGCCCACCAACGCAGCCTATTCAGTGCCCACCAATGCAGCCTGTTCAGTACCCACAAACACAGCCTGTTCAGTGCCCACCAACGCAGCCGGTTCAGTATCCAGCAGCCTGTTCAGTGCCCACCAACGCAGCCTGTTCAGTGCCCACCAATACAGCTTGTTTAGTGCCTACTATTGCAGCCTGTTCAGTGCCCACCAATGCAGCCTGTTCAGTGCTTAGCAGTCTGTTCAGTGCCCACCAATACAGCATGTTCAGTGCCCAGCAATACCGCCTGTTCAGTGCACACCAATGCCGCCTGTTCAGTGCACACCAATGCCGCCTGTTCAGTGTCCACCAATGCAGCCTGTTCAGTGTCCACCAATGCAGCCAGTTCAGTTCCCACCAATACAGCCAGTTCAGTTCCCACCAATACAGCCTGTTCACTGCCCAGCAGCCTTTTCAGTGCCCACTATTGCAGCATGTTCCACCAATGCAGCCTGTTCAGTGTCCAACAATGCATCCTATTCAGTGTCCACCAATGCCGCCTGTTCATTGTCCTCCAATGCAGCCTTTTCAATGTCCACCAATGCAGCCTAATCAGTGCCCACCAATGCAGCCTATTCAGTGTCCACCAACGCAGCCTGTTCAGTGCCCAGCAGCTCAGCCTGTTCAGTGCCCACCAATGAAGCCTGTTCACTGCCCAGCATCTCAGCCCATTTAGTGCTCACCAACACAGCCAGTTCAGTTCCCAGCAGCCTCATCAGTGTCCACCAATACAGCCTGTTCAGTGCCCACTAACGCAGCCTGTTCAGTGCCCACCAACGCAGCCTGTTCAGTGCCCAGCAGCTCACCCTGTTCAGTGCCCACCACTGTTCTGTTATGGAACAGAAATTAATTGGAAATCTCTCTAGTTGGAAATAAGTGAAATATGTTTTTTTTACCTTGTTATCAATCTTAAATTACATTGATATTTGCATAGTGTACTTTTTTTGATGCCTAAATACTGTAATTTGCACTTAAAACTGTAATTTTGTAACTTTTGTAGAATGCCAGTAAAAACTTGGCTGTGCCAGTAAATTTTGGGTGTTGTGCCAGTAAATTTCAATCTGGTAGGTTGGCAACACTGGTGCCCAGCAGCCTCTTCAGTGTCCACCAATGCAGCCTGTTCAGTACCCACAAACACAGCCTGTTCAGTGCCCACAAACACAGCCTGTTCAGTGCCCACCAACGCAGCCGGTTCAGTGTCCAGCAGCCTGTTCAGTACCCACCAATGCATCCTGTTCAGTGTCCACCAACACAGCCTGTTCAGTGCCCACCAATACAGCCTGTTCATTGCAAACCAATGCAGCCTGTTCAGTGCCCAGCAGCCAGTTCATTGCAAACCAATGCAGCCTGTTCTTTGTCCACCAATGCAGCATGTTCAGTGTGCACCAACGCAGCCTGTTCAGTGTCCACCAACGCAGCCTGTTCAGTGTCCACCAATGCAGCCTGTTCAGTGTCCACCAACGCAGCCTGTTCAGTGTCCACCAATGCAGCCTGTTCAGTGTCCACCAACGCAGCCTGTTCAGTGTCCATCAACGCAGCCTGTTCAGTGTCCACCAATGCAGCCTGTTCAATACCGACTAATGCAGCCTGTTCAGTGCCCACTAATGCAGCTGGTTCAGTGCCCACCAAAGCAGCCTGTTCATTGCCCAGCAGTCTGTTCAGTGACAACCAACGCACCCTGCTCAGCGTCCACCAACGCAGCCTCTTCATTGTCCTTTAATGCAGCCTGTTTATTGCCTAGCAGCCTCTTCAGTGCCCACCAACGCAGCCTGTTCAGTGCCCACAAACACAGCCTGTTCAGTGCCCACAAACACAGCCTGTTCAGTGCCCACAAACACAGCCTGTTCAGTGTCCAGCAGCCTGTTCAGTGCCCACCAAGGCAGCCTGATCAGTGTCCACCAATACAGCTAGGTCAGTGCCCACCAGCATGTTCAGTGCTCACCAACGCAGCCTGTTCATCGCCCACCAATGTTGCCTGTTCAGTGCCCACCAATACAGCTTGTTTAGTGCCCACCATTGCAGCCTGTTCAGTGCCCAAAAATGCAGCCTGTTTAGTGCTTAGCAGCCCGTTCAGTGCCCACCAATACAGCCTGTTCAGTGCCTAGCAGCCTGTTCAGTGCCCACCAATATAGCCTGTTCAGTGCCCACCAATGCAGACAGTTCATTGCCCAACAACGCAGCACTGGCCATTTTCCACCAACGCAGCCTGTTCAGTGTCCACCAACGCAGCCTGTTCAGTGTCCACCAACGCAGCCTGTTCAATTGCGACCAATGCAGCCTGTTCAGTGCCCAGCAATGCAGCCTGTTCAGTGCCCAGCAATGCAGCCTATTAAGTGCCCAGCAATGCAGCCTGTTCAATTCCCAGCAATGCAGCCTGTTCAGTGCCCACCAATGCAGCCTGTTCAGTGCCCACCAATACAGAATGTCCAGTGTCCAACCAATGCAGCCTGTTCAGTGTCCACCAACGCAGCCTGATCAGTGCCCAGCAGCTCACCCTGTTCAGTGCCCACCAATGCAGCCTGTTCACTGCCCAGCATCTCAGTCTGTTCAGTGCCCACCAATGCAGCCTGTTCAGTGTCCAGCAGCTCAGCCTGTTCCGTGCTCACCAACGCAGCTTGTTTAGTGACCACCAATGCAGCCTGATCAGTGCCCACTACGGCAGCCTGTTCGGCTCTCACCAAAGCAACCTGATCAGCACCCAGCAGTCTGTTCAGTGCCCACCAATGCAGCTTGTTCAATGGCCACCAATGCAGCCTGTTCAGTGCCCACCAATGCAGCCTGTTCAGTGCCCACCAATGCAGCCTGTTCAGTGCCCACCAATGCAGCCTGTTCAGTGCCCACCAATGCAGCCTGTTCAGTGCCCACCAATGCAGCCAGCTCAGTGCTCACCAATGCAGCCAGCTCAGTGCCCTCCAATGCAGCCTCTTCAGTGCCCAGCAGCCTGCTCAGTGCCAAGCAGCCTGTTTATTGCCCACCAATGCAGTCTGTTCAGTGCCTAGCAGCCTGTTCAACGTCCACCAACGCAGCCTGTTCAGTGCCCACCAATGCAGCCTATGCAGTGTCCACCAATGCAGCATAGTCATTGCCCACCAATGCAGCCTAGTCAGTGCCCACCAATGGAGCCAGTTCAGTGCCCACCAATGCAGCCTGTTCAGTGCCCACCAATGCAGCCTGTTCAGTGCCCACCAATGCAGCCAGCTCAGTGTTCACCAATGCAGCCAGCTCAGTGCCCTCCAATGCAGCCTCTTCAGTGCCCAGCAGCCTGCTCAGTGCCAAGCAGCCTGTTTATTGCCCACCAATGCAGTCTGTTCAGTGCCTAGCAGCCTGTTCAACGTCCACCAACGCAGCCCGTTCAGTGCCCACCAATGCAGCCTATGCAGTGTCCACCAATGCAGCATAGTCATTGCCCACCAATGCAGCCTAGTCAGTGCCCACCAATGGAGCCAGTGCAGTGCTCACCAATGCAGTCTGTTCAGTGCTCGCCAACGCAGCCAGTTCAGTTCCCACCAATGCAGCCTGATCAGTGCCCAGCAGCCTGTTCAGTGCACAGCAGCCTGTTCAGTGTCCACCAATGCAGCCTGATCAGTGCCCAGCAGCCTGTTCAGTGCCCAGCAGCCTGTTCAGTGCCCACCGACGCAGCCTGTTCAGTGCTCACCGATGCAGCCTGTTCAGTGCTCACCGACGCAGCCTGTTCAGTGCCCACCGACGCAGCCTGTTCAGTGCTCACCAAAACAGCCAGTTCAGTGCACAGCAGCCTTTTCTGTGTCCACCAATGCACCCTGCTTATTGCAAACTGCCTGTTCAGTGCCATGCAGCCTGTTTATTGCCCACCAATGCAGCCTGTTCAGTGCCCACCAATGCAGCCTGTTCAGTGCCCACCAATGCAGCCTGTTCAGTGCCCGCCCATGTACCCTGCTTATTGCCCAAATGCCTGTTCAGTGCCCAGCAGCCTGTTCATTGCCCACATACGCAGCCTGTTCAGTGACCTCTAATGCAGCCTGTTCAGTGCTCACCAAAGCAGCCTGTTCAGTGCCCACCAACTTGTCCTACGTAACCACCCGTGACTTGTCCGACGACCTGTGACTTGGCCGACGCAACCACCCGTGACTTGTCCGACACAAACACCCGTGACTTGTCCGACACAAACACCCATGACTTGTCCGACGTAATCAGACGTAGCTTGTCCGACGTAACCACCCGTGACTTGTCCAACGACCCGTGACTTGTACGACGTAACCACCCGTGACTTACCCCACGCAATCACCCGTGACTTGTCTGAAGACCCGTGATTTGTCGGACGAAACCACTCGTGACTTGTCCGAAGTAACCACCCGTGACTTGTCCGACGAAACCACTCGTGACTTGTCCGACGTAATCTCCAGTGACTTGTCCGACGCATACACCCGTTACTTGTCCGACGACCCGTGACTTGTCCGACAACCCGTTATTCGTCCCATGTA
>BLSH010115184.1:81962-92740 GCA_018402905.1 Glandirana rugosa
CCCAGCAGCCTGTCCAGTGCCCACCAACACAGCCTGTTCAGTGCACAGCAGCCTGTTTATTGCCCACCAATGCAGCCTGTTCAGTGCCCAGCAGCCTGTTCAGTGTCCACCAACGCAGCCTGTTTAGTGCCCAGCAGACTGTTCAGTGCCCAGCAGCCTGTTCAGTGCTTACCAACGAAGCCTGTTCAGTGCCCAGCAGCCTGTTCAGTGCTCACCGACGCAGCCTGTTCAGTGCCCACTAACGCAGCCTGTGCAGTGCCCACAAATGCAGCCTCTTCAGTGCTCACCAACACAGCCTGTTCAGTGCCCACCAATGCAGCCTGTTCAGTGCCCAGCAGCCTGTTCAGTGCACATCAGCCGGTTTATTGCCCACCAATGCAGCCTGTTCAGTGCCCAGCAGTCTGTTCACTGCCAGCAGCCTGTTCAGTGCCCAGCAGTCTTTTCAGTGCTCACTGACACAGCCTGTTCAGTGCTCACCAAAGCAGCCTGTTCAGTGCCCACTAACGCAGCCGGTTCAGTGCCCACAAATGCAGCCTCTTTAGTGCTCACCAACACAGCCATTTCAGCGCCCAGCAGCCGGTTTAGTGTCCAGCAGCCTGTTCAGTGCCCTCCAATGCAGCCTGTTCAGTGCCCAGCAGCCTTTTCAGTGTCCACCAACACAGACTGTTCAGTGTCCACCAATGCACCCTGCTTATTGCCCAACGCCTGTTCAGTGCCCAGCAGCCTGTTTATTGCCCACCAACGCAGCCTGTTCAGTGCTCACCGAAGCAGCCTGTTCAGTGCCCACCAAAGCAGCCTGTTCAGTGCCCACCAAAGCAGCCTGTTTAGAGCCCAGCAGGCCGTTCAGTGCCCACCAATGCAGCCTGTTCGGTGCCCACCAATGCAGCCTGTTCGGTGCCCACCAATACAGCCTGTTTAGTGCCTAGCAACCTGTTCAGTGCCCACCAATGCAGACTGTTCAGTGCCCACCAATGCAGCCTGTTCAGTGCCCACAAACTCAACCTGATCAGTGCCGACCAACGCAGCCTTTTCAGTGTCCAGCAGCCTGATCAATGCCCAGCATCCTGTTCAGTGCCCACTAATGCAGTTCAGTTCCCATCAAAGCAGCCTGTTCATTGCCCAGCAGTCTGTTCAGTGCCAACCAACGCAGCCTGTTCAGCGTCCACCAACGCAGCCTGTTCATTGTCCTTTAATGTTGCCTGTTTAGTGCCTAGCAGCCTCTTCAGTACCCACCAACGCAGCCTGTTCAGTGCCCACCAAAGCAGCCTGTGCAGTGCCCACCAAAGCAGCCTGTGCAGTGCCCACCAACGCAGCCGGTTCAGTGACCAGGAGCCTGTTCAGTGCCCACCAATACAGCCTTTTCAGTGCCCACCAGCATGTTCAGTGCCCATCAATACTGTTCGTTTAGTGCCCACCATTGCAGCATGTTCAGTGCCCACCAATGCTGCCTGTTCAGTGCTTAGCAGCCTTTTCAGTGCCCACCAATACAGCCTGTTCAGTACCCAGCAGCCTGTTCAGTGCCCACCAATACAGCCTGTTCAGTGCCCACCAATGCAGCCAGTTTATTGCCCACCAACGCAGCCTGTTCATTGTCCACCAATAAAGTCTGTTTAGTGTCCACCGATGCAGCCTGTTTAGTATCCACCAATGCAGCTTGTTCAGTTCCCACCAATGCAGCCTGTTCAGTTCCCACCAATGCAGCCTGTTCAGTTCCCACCAATGCAGCCTGTTCAGTTCCCACCAATGCAGCCTGTTCAGTTCCCACCAATGCAGCCTGTTCATTCCCACCAATGCAGCCTGTTCAGTTCCCACCAATGCAGCCTGTTCAGTGCCCAGCAACATGTTCAGTGCCCACCAATGCTGCCTTTTCAGTACTCACCAATACAAGCCTGTTCATTGCCCCGCAGCCTGTTCAGTGCCCACCAATGCAGCCTGTTCGGTGCTCACCAAAGCAGGCTGTTCGGTGCCCAGCAATCTGTTCAGTGCCCACTAAGGCAGCCCATTCAGTGCCCACCAATGCGGCATGTTCAGTGCCCAGCATCCTGTTCAGTGCCCACCAATGCAGCCTGTTCAGTGCCCACCAATGCAGCCTGTTCAGTGCCCACCAATGCAGCCTGTGCAGTGCCCAGCAATGCAGCCTGTGCAGTGCCCAGCAATGCAGCCTGTGCAGTGTCCAGCAATGCAGCCTGTTCAGTGCCCACCAACGCAGCCTGATCAGTGTCCACCGATACAGCCTGTTCAGTGCCCACTGGCATGTTCAGTTTCTCACCAATGTAGCCTACTCAGTGCCCACCAATGCAGCCTGTTCAGTGCCCACCAATGCAGCCTGTTCAGTGTCCACCAATGCAGCCTGTTCAGTGCCCACCAATGCAACCTATTCAGTGCCCACCAATACAGCCTGTTCAGTGCCCACCAGCCTGTTCATTGCTCACCAACGCACCCTGTTCAGTGCCCAAAAATGCAGCCTGTTCAGTGTCCAACAACGCAGCCTTTTTAGTGTCCACCAATACAGCCTGTTCAGTGTCCGCCAATACGGCCTATTCAGTGCCCACCAATACAGCCTGTTCAGTGCCCACCAGCCTGTTCATTGCTCACCAACGCACCCTGTTCAGTGCCCAAAAACGCAGCCTGTTCAGTGTCTAACAACGCAGCCTTTTTAGTGTCCACCAATACAGCCTGTTCAGTGTCCGCCAATACGGCCTATTCAGTGCCCACCAATACAGCCTCTTCAGTGCCCCACAGCTTGTTCTGTGTTCACCAATGCAGCCAGTTCCATGTCCACCAATACAACATGTTCAGTGCCCACCAATGCAGGCTGTTCATTGCCCACCAATGCAGTCTGTTCATTGCCCACCAACGCAACCTGTTCAGTGTCCATCAGCCTGTACAGTGCCCACCAATGCAGTCTGTTCAGTGTCCACAAATACAGCTTGTTCAGTGCCCACCAGCATATTCAGTGCTCAGAAACTCAGCTTGTTCCTTGCCCACCAACGATGCCTGTTCAGTGCCCACCAATGATGCCTGTTCAGTGCCCACCAATGCAGCCTGTTCAGTGCCCACCAATGCAGCCTGTTCAGTGCCCACCAATGCAGCCTGTTCAGTGTCCACCAATGCAGCCTGTTCAGTGCCCACCAATGCAACCTATTCAGTGCCCACCAATACAGCCTGTTCAGTGCCCACCAGCCTGTTCATTGCTCACCAACGCACCCTGTTCAGTGCCCAAAAACGCAGCCTGTTCAGTGTCTAACAACGCAGCCTTTTTAGTGTCCACCAATACAGCCTGTTCAGTGTCCGCCAATATGGCCTATTCAGTGCCCACCAATACAGCCTCTTCAGTGCCCCACAGCTTGTTCTGTGTTCACCAATGCAGCCAGTTCCATGTCCACCAATACAACATGTTCAGTGCCCACCAATGCAGGCTGTTCATTGCCCACCAATGCAGTCTGTTCATTGCCCACCAACGCAACCTGTTCAGTGTCCATCAGCCTGTACAGTGCCCACCAATGCAGTCTGTTCAGTGTCCACAAATACAGCTTGTTCAGTGCCCACCAGCATATTCAGTGCTCAGAAACTCAGCTTGTTCCTTGCCCACCAACGATGCCTGTTCAGTGCCCACCAACGATGCCTGTTCAGTGCCCACCAATGCAGCCTGTTCAGTGCCCACCAATGCAGCCTGTTCAGTGCCCACCAATGCAGCCTGTTCAGTGCCCACCAATGCAGCCTGTTCAGTGTCCACCAACGCAGCCTGATCAGTGTCCACCGATACAGCCTGTTCAGTGCCCACTGGCATGTTCAGTTTCTCACCAATGCAGCCTACTCAGTGCCCACCAACGCTGCCTGTTCAGTGCCCACCAATACCGCTTGTTTAGTGCCCATTAATGCAGCCTGTCCAGTGCCCACCAATGCAGCCTATTCAGTGCCTAGCAACCTTTTCAGTGCCCACCAATGAAGCCTGTTCAGTGCCCAGCAGCCTGTTCAGTGCCCACCAATACAGCCTGTTCAGTGCACACCAATGCAGCCTGTTCAGTGCCCACCAATGCAGCCTGTTCAGTGCCCACTGTTGAAAATCCTTTCTCGGCTTTCATCGAAGAACTCTTGCATGAACGACATCATTAGAAAATCTTTTTTGGTTTATTCTTCAAAACATAACATAAGACAAACTTACGTAACATAATTGAAATCTATGATGAGATATGGCATGGCTTCATATGTCAGTCAGGAGGAGGAAGAGTTCTGACAGGTGTTCACGTCACGTCTCCGAGAATGTAAGCCTTCATCTCCTCCCATCTCTCTTCCTAGCTGACATTACAAAGTCACAACTTTTATACTGTTTGAAATCCTTAGGTCAGCTGTTTTCAAAGCAACCTTCCCTACTTATATGGTCTTAGTCCATAAGGAGACACACATGACTCCTCCTCTAGCATTACTTCACATGAGTTTTGAAATAGAATTGCACATACAACACTTTCTCTGTCCAGAAGCACATTGAAATAACATTCAAATATATAACTAACTTTACATTATATTTAATACATTTAATATATTTCAGAGCCCAATATTATTCAAAATAATATTATAAATTCATAATTTCCAACACCCACCAATGCAGCCTGTTCAGTGCCCACCCCAATGTAGCCTGTTCAGTGCCCACCAATGCAGCCTGTTCAGTGTCCACCAATGCAGCCTGTTCAGTGCCCACCAATGCAACCTATTCAGTGCCCACCAATACAGCCTGTTTTAGTGCCCACCAGCCTGTTCATTGCCCACCAACGCACCCTGTTCAGTGCCCAAAAACGCAGCCTGTTCAGTGTTCAATAACGCAGCCTTTTTCAGTGCCCACCAATACAGCCTCTTCAGTGCCCCACAGCTTGTTCTGTGCCCACCAATGCAGCCAGTTCAGTGTCCACCAATGCAACATGTTCAGTGCCCACCAATGCAGCCTGTTCATTGTCCACCAATGCAGTCTGTTCATTGCCCACCAACGCAACCTGTTCAGTGTCCCTCAGCCTGTACAGTGCCCACCAATGCAGTCTGTTCAGTGCCCACCAACTCAGCCTGTTCAGTGCTCACCAACACAGCCAGTTCAGTGCCCACCAACACAGCCTAGTCAGTGCCCACCAATGCAGCCTGTTCAATGCCCAACCACACAGCCTGTTTAGTGTCCACCAATACAAACTGTTCAGTGCCCACCAGCATGTTCAGTGCTCACCAACTCAGCCTGTTCAGTGCCCACTAATGCAGCCTGTTCAGTGCCCACCAACGCAGTGTGAGCAGTGCAGACCAATGCAGCCTGTTCAGTGTCCACCAATGCAGCCATTTCAGTGTCCACCAATGTAGCCATTTCAGTGTCAACCAATGCAGCCTGTTCTATGCCATGCAGCCTGTTCAATGTCCACTAATGCAGCCTGTTCAGTGCCCACCAACACAGCCCGTTCAGTTCCCAACAACACAGCCTGTTCAGTGCCCACCAACGCTGCCTGTTCAGTGCCCACCAACACGGCCCGTTCAGTTCCCAACAAACACAGCCTGTTCATTGTCCACCAATGCAGCCTGTTCAGTGCAGATCAAAGCAGCCTGTTCAGTGCCCACCAACCAGCCTGTTCATTGCCCACCAATGCAGCCTGTTCAGTGCCCACCAATGCAGACTGTTCAGTGCCCACCAATGCCGCCTGTTCAGTGCTCACCAAAGTAGCCTGCTCAGTGCCCACCATTGCAGCCTGTTCAGTGCCCAGTAGCCTGTTCAGTGCCCACCAACGCAGCCTGTTCAGTGCAGACCAATGCAGCCTGTTCAGTGCCCACCAAAGCAGCCTGCTCAGTGCCCACCAATGCTGCCTTTTCAGTGCCCACCAATACAGCTTGTTTAGTGCCCACCAATGCAGCCTGTTCAGTGCCTAGCAGCCTTTTCAGTGCCCACCAATGAAGCCTGTTCAGTGCCCAGCAGACTGTTCAGTGCCCAAAAATACAGCCTGTTCAGTGCCCACCAATGCAGCCTGTTCAGTGCCCACCAATGCAGCCTGTTCAGTGCACCCCAATGCAGCCTGTTCAGTGCTCCCCAAAGCAGCCTATTCAGTGCCCACCAACGCAGCCTGTTCAGTGTCCACCAATGCAGCCAATTCAGTGCTCAACAGCCTGTTCAGTGCCCACCAATTCAGCCTGTTCAGTGCCCACCAATACACCCTGTACAGTGCCCACCAGCCTGTTCAGTGCTCACCAAACGCAGCCTGATCAGTGTCCACCAATACAGCCTGTTCAGTGCCCACCAACATGTTCAGTTTCTCACCAACGCAGCCTGCTCAGTGCCCACCAATGCTGCCTTTTCAGTGCCCACCAATACAGCTTGTTTAGTGCCCACTAATGCAACCTGTTCAGTGCCCATCAATGCAGCCTGTTCAGTGCCTAGCAGCCTTTTCAGTGCCCACCAATGAAGCCTGTTCAGTGCCCAGCAGACTGTTCAGTGCCCACCAATACAGCCTGTTCAGTGCCCACCAATACAGCCTGTTCAGCGCCCACCAATACAGCCTGTTCAGTGCCCCCCAATGCAGCCTGTTCAGTGCCCACCAACGCAGCCTGTTCAGTGTCCACCAATGCAGCCAATTCAGTGCTCAACAGCCTGTTCAGTGCCCACCAATTCAGCCTGTTCAGTGCCCACCAATACACCCTGTACAGTGCCCACCAGCCTGTTCAGTGCTCACCAACGCAGCCTGTTCAGTGTCCAACAATGCAGCCTTTTTAATGTCCACCAATGCAGCCTGTTCATTGTCCGCCAATTCAGCCTATTCAGTGCCCACCAATACAGCCTGTTCAGTGCCCACCAATGCAGCCTGTTCAGTGCCCACCAATGCAACCTTTTCAGTGCCCACCAATGAAGCCTGTTCATTGCCCACCAATGCAGCCTGTTCAGTGCCCATCAATGCAGCCTGTTCAGTACCAACCAATGCAGCATGTTCAGTGCCCACCAATGCAGCCTGTTCAATGTCCACCAATGCAGCCTGTTCAGTGCTCACCAACGCAGCCTGAGCAGTGCAGACCAATGCAGCCTGTTCAGTGCCCACAAATTCAGACTGTTCAGTGTCCACCAATGCAGTCTGTTAAGTGCCAAGCAGCCTGTTCGGTGCCAACAAACTCAGCCTGTTCAGTACCCACCAACGCGGCCTGTTCAGTGCTCACCAAAGCAGCCAGTTCAGTGCCTATTAACACAGCCTGTTCAGTGCCCACCAATGCAGCCTGTTCACTGCCCAGCAGCCTGTTCACTGCAGACCAATGCAGCCTATTCAGTTTCCACCAATGCAGCCTGTTCAGTTTCCACCAATGCAGCCTGTTCAGTGTCCACCAAAGCAGCCTGCTCAGTGTCCACCAAAGCAGCCTGTTCAGTGTCCACCAATGAAAGCCTGTTCAGTGCCCACCAATGAAAGCCTGTTCAGTGCCCACCAATGCAGCCTGTTCAGTGCCCACCAATGCAGTCTGTTCATTCCCACCAATGCAGCCTGTTCATTCCCACCAATGCAGCCTGTTCATTCCCACCAATGCAGCCTATTCATTCCCACCAATGCAGCCTGTTCAGTTCCCACCAATGCAGCCTGTTCAGTTCCCAGCAGCATGTTCAGTGCCCACCAATGCAGCCTTTTCAGTACTCACCAATACAAGCCTGTTCATTGCCAAGCAGCCTGTTCAGTGCCCACCAATGCAGCCTGTTCAGTGCTCACCAAAGCAGGCTGTTCGGTGCCCAGCAATCTGTTCAGTGCCCACTAAGGCAGCCCATTCAGTGCCCACCAATGCGGCATGTTCAGTGCCCAGTATTCTGTTCAGTGCCCACCAATGCAGCCTGTTCAGTGCCCACCAATGCAGCCTGTTCAGTGCCCACCAATGCAGCCTGTTCAATGCCCACCAACGCAGCCTGATCAGTGTCCACCGATACAGCCTGTTCAGTGCCCACTGGCATGTTCAGTTTCTCACCAATGCAGCCTACTCAGTGCCCACCAACGCGGCATGTTCAGTGCCCAGTATTCCGTTCAGTGCCCACCAATGCAGCCTGTTCAGTGTCCAGTATTCTGTTCAGTGCCCACCAATGCAGCCTGTTCAGTGCCTAGCAACCTTTTCAGTGCCCACCAATGAAGCCTGTTCAGTGCCCAGCAGCCTATTCAGTGCCCACTAATACAGCCTGTTCAGTGCCCACCAATGCAGCCTGTTCAGTGCCCACCAATGCAGCCTGTTCAGTGCCCACCAATGCAGCCTGTTCAGTGCCCACCAATGCAGTCTGTTCAGTGCCCACCACAATGTAGCCTGTTTAGTGCCCACCAATGCAGCCTGTTCAGTGTCCACCAATGCAGCCTGTTCAGTGCCCACCAATGCAACCTATTCAGTGCCCACCAATACAGCCTGTTTTAGTGCCCACCAGCCTGTTCATTGCCCACCAACGCACCCTGTTCAGTGCCCAAAAACGCAGCCTGTTCAGTGTTCAACAACGCAGCCTTTTTAGTGTCCACCAATACAGCCTGTTCAGTGTCCGCCAATATGGCCTATTCAGTGCCCACCAATACAGCCTCTTCAGTGCCCCACAGCTTGTTCTGTGACCACCAATGCAGCCAGTTCAGTGTCCACCAATACAACATGTTCAGTGCCCACCAATGCAGCCTGTTCATTGTCCACCAATGCAGTCTGTTCAGTGCCCCCCAACTCAGCCTGTTCAGTGTCCACAAATACAGCTTGTTCAGTACTCACTAGCATGTTCAGTGCTCAGAAACTCAGCTTGTTTCTTGCCCACCAACGGTGCCTGTTCAGTGCCCACCAATGCAGCCTGTTCAGTGCCCACCAAAGCAGCCTGTTCAGTGCCCACCAAAGCAGCCTGTTCAGTGCCCACCAATGCAGCCTGTTCAGTGCCCACCAATGCAGCCTGTTCAGTGCCCACCAATACAGCCTGTTCAGTGCCCACCAACGCAGCCTGTTCATTGTCCACCAATGCAGTCAATTCAGTGCTCAACAACCTGTTCAGTGCCCACCAATTCAGCCTGTTCAGTGCCCACCAATACACCCTGTACAGTGCCCACCAGCCTATTCAGTGCTCACCAACGCAGCCTGTTCAGTGTCCAACAATGCAGCCTTTTTAATGTCCACCAATGCAGCCTGTTCAATGTCCGCCAATACAGCCTATTCAGTGCCCACCAATACAGCCTGTTCAGTGCCCAACAGCTTGTTCAGTGCCCACCAATGCAACCTTTTCAGTGCCTACCAATGAAGCCTGTTCATTGCCCACCAATGCAGCCTGTTCAGTGCCCATCAATGCAGCCTGTTCAGTACCAACCAATGCAGCATGTTCAGTGCCCACCAATGCAGCCTGTTCAATGTCCACCAATGCAGCCTGTTCAGTGCTCACCAACGCAGCCTGAGCAGTGCCCACCAACACAGCCCGTTTAGTTCCCACCAACGGTGCCTGTTCAGTGCCCACCAACGCTGCCTGTTCAGTGCCCACCAACACAGCCCGTTCAGTTCCCAACAAACACAGCCTGTTCATTGTCCACCAAAGCAGCCTGTTCAATGCCCACCAACCAGCCTGTTCAGTGCCCACCAATGTAGCCTGTTCAGTGCCCACCAATGCAGACTGTTCAGTGCCCACCAATGCCGCCTGTTCAGTGCTCACCAAAGTAGCCTGCTCAATGCTCACACTTGCAGCCTGTTCAGTGCCCAGTAGCCTGTTCAGTGCCCACCAACGCAGCCTGTTCAGTGCAGACCAATGCTGCCTGTTCAGTGCCCACCAAAGCAGCCTGCTCAGTGCCCACCAATGCTGCCTTTTCAGTGCCCACCAATACAGCTTGTTTAGTGCCCACCAATGCAGCCTGTTCAGTGCCTAGCAGCCTTTTCAGTGCCCACCAATGAAGCCTGTTCAATGTCCACCAATGCAGCCTGTTCAGTGCTCACCAACGCAGCCTGAGCAGTGCCCACCAACACAGCCCGTTTAGTTCCCACCAACGGTTCCTGTTCAGTGCCCACCAACGCTGCCTGTTCAGTGCCCACCAACACAGCCCGTTCAGTTCCCAACAAACACAGCCTGTTCATTGTCCACCAAAGCAGCCTGTTCAGTGCCCCCCAATACAGCCTGTTCAGTGCCCACCAATGCAGCCTGTTCAGTGCCCACCAATGCAGCCTGTTCAGTGCCCACCAATGCAGCCTGTTCAGTGCCCCCCAATGCAGCCTGTTCAGTGCTCCTCAAAGCAGCCTGTTTAGTGCCCACCAACGCAGCCTGTTCAGTGTCCACCAATGCAGCCAATTCAGTGCTCAACAGCCTGTTCAGTGCCCACCAATTCAGCCTGTTAAGTGCCCACCAATACACCCTGTACAGTGCCCACCAGCCTGTTCAGTGCTCACCAAACGCAGCCTGATCAGTGTCCACCAATACAGCCTGTTCAGTGCCCACCAACATGTTCAGTTTCTCACCAACACAGCCTGCTCAGTGCCCACCAATGCTGCCTTTTCAGTGCCCACCAATACAGCTTGTTTAGTGCCCACTAATGCAGCCTGTTCAGTGCCCATCAATGCAGCCTGTTCAGTGCGACTTTTCCGTCGTAACCACCCGTGACTCGTCCGACACAACCACTCTTTGACTTGTACAACCACCCGTGACTTGTCCGACATAACCACCTGTGACTAGTCCGACGCAAACCACTCGTGACTTGTCCGACCACCCGTGACATGTCCCACATAACCACCCGTGAATTGTCCGACTTAACCACCCGTGACTTGTCCGACAACTCGTGACTTAACCGACGTAACCACCTGTGACTTGT
>BLSH010115184.1:109854-130990 GCA_018402905.1 Glandirana rugosa
CCACCAATGCAGCCTGTTCATTGCAGACCAATGCAGCCTGTTCAGTGACCACCAATGCAGTGTGTTCAGTGACCACCAATGCAGCCTGATCAGTGCCCACCAATGCAGCCTGTTCAGTGCCCACCAATGCAGCCTGTTCAGTGCCCACCAATGCAGCCTGTTCAGTGCCCACCAATGCAGACTGTTCAGTGCCCAGCAGACTGTTCAGTGCCCAGCAGCCTGTTCAGTGTCCACTAATGCAGCCTGTTCAGTGCCCACCAACGCAGCCTGTTCAGTGCTCACCAACGCAGCCTGTTCATTGCCCAGCAGCCTTTTCAGTGCCCACCAATGCAGCCTGTTCAGTGACCACCAACGCAGACTGTTTAGTGACCACCAACGCAGCCTGTTCAGTGACAACCAACGTAGCCTGTTCAGTGACCAGCAGCCTGTTCAGTGCCCACCAACTCAGTCTGTTCAGTGCCCACCAATGCAACCCGTTCAGTGCAGATCAACGCAGCCTGTTCAGTGCCCACCAACGCTTTCTGTTCAGTGCCCACCAATGCAGCCTGTTCAGTGTCCACCAATGCAGCCTGTTCAGTGTCCATCAATGCAGCCTGTTAAGTGCCAAGCAGCCTGTTCAGTGCCCGCCAATGCAGTCTGTTCAGTGCTCACCAAAGCAGCCTGTTCAGTGCCCACCAATGCAGCCTGTTCAGTGCCCAGCAGTCTGTTCAGTGCCCACCAACGCAGACTGTTCAGTGTCCACCAATGCACCCTGCTTATTGCCCAACAGCCTGTTCAGTGTCCAGCAGCCTGTTCAGTGCCCACCAAAGCAGTCTGTTCAGTGCTCACCAAAGCAGCCTGTTCAGTGCCCAGCAACGCAGCCTGATCGGTGATCACCAATGCAGCCTGCTCAGTGCCCACCAATGCAGCCTGCTCAGTGCCCAGCAGCCTGTTCAGTGTCCACCAATGCAGCCTGTTCGGTGTTCACCAAAGCAGGCTGCTCAGTGCCCAGCAGTCTGTTCAGTGCCCACTAACGCAGCCCGTTCATTGCCCACCAATGCAGACTATTCAGTGCCCACCAACTGAGACAGTTCAGTGCCCACTAATGCAGCCTGTTCAGTGCCCACCAATGCAGCCTGTTCAGTGCCCACCAACGCAGCCTGTTCAGTGCCCACCAATGCAGCCTGTCCAGCGCCCACCAATGCAGCCTGTTCAGCGCCCACCAATGCAGCCTGATCAGTGCCCAGCAGCCTGTTCAGTGCCCACCAACGCAGCCTGTTCAGTGCCCACCAACGCAACCTGTTCAGTGCCCACCAACGCAACCTGTTCAGTGCCCACCAACGCAGCCTGTTCAGTTCCCACCAACGCAGCCTGTTCAGTGCCCACCAATGCAGCCTGTTCAGCGTCCACCAACGCAGCCTGTTCAGTGTCCACCAATGCAGCCTGATCAGTGCCCAGCAGCCTGTTCATTGCCCACCAATGCAGCCTGTTCAGTGCCCACCAAAGCAGTCTGTGCAGTGCTCACCAAAGCAGCCTGTGCAGTGCTCACCAAAGCAGCCTGTGCAGTGCTCACCAAAGCAGCCTTTGCAGTGCTCACCAAAGCAGCCTGTGCAGTGCTCACCAAAGCAGCCTATGCAGTGCTCACCAAAGCAGCCTGTTCAGTGCCCAGCAACGCAGCCTGATCGGTGCTCACCAATGCAGCCTGCTCAGTGCCCACCAATGCAGCATGTTCAGTGCCGACCAATGGAGCTTGTCCAGTGCCCACCAATGCAGCCTGTTCAGTGCCCACAAATGCAGCTTGTTCAGTGCCCAGCAGCCTGTTCAGTGTCCACCAACGCAGCCTGTTCGGTGTTCACCAAAGCAGGCTGCTCAGTGCCCAGCAGTCTGTTCAGTGCCCACCAATGCAGACTGTTCAGTGCCCAGCAGCCTTTTCAGTGCCCACATATTCAGCTTGTTCAGTGCCCACCAATGCAGCCTGTTCATTGCAGACCAACGCAGCCTGTTCAGTGCCCACCAATGCAGCCTGTTCAGTGCCCACCAACGCAGCCTGTTCAGTGCCCACCAACGCAGCCTGTTCAGTGCCCAACAATGCAGCCTGTGCAGTGCTCACCAAAGCAGCCTGTGCAGTGCTCACCAAAGCAGCCTGTTCAGTGCTCACCAAAGCAGCCTGTTCAGTGCCCAGCAACCCAGCATGATCGGTGCTCACCAATGCAGCCTGCTCAGTGCCCACCAATGCAGCATGTTCAGTGCCGACCAATGGAGCTTGTCCAGTGCCCACCAATGCAGCCTGTTCAGTGCCCACAAATGCAGCTTGTTCAGTGCCCAGCAGCCTGTTCAGTGTCCACCAAGGCAGCCTGTTCAGTGTTCACCAAAGCAGGCTGCTCAGTGCCCAGCAGTCTGTTCAGTGCCCACCAATGCAGACTGTTCAGTGCCCAGCAGCCTTTTCAGTGCCCACATATTCAGCTTGTTCAGTGCCCACCAATGCAGCCTGTTCAGTGCCCACCAATGCAGCCTGTTCAGTGCCCACCAATGCAGCCTGTTCAGTGCCCTCCAATGCAGCCTGTTCAGTGTCCACCAATGCAGCCTGTTCAGTGCTCACCAACGCAGACTGTTCAGTGCCCACCAATGTAGCCTGCTCAGTGCCCAGCAGTCTGTTCAGTGTCCACTAATGCAGTCTGTTCAGTGCCCACCAATGCAGTCTGTTCAGTGCCCACCAATGCAGCCTGTTCAGTAACCACCAATGCAGCCTGATCAGTGCCCACCAATGCAGCCTGTTCAGTGCCCACCAATGCATCCTGTTCAGTGCTCACCAACGCAGACAGTTCAGTGCCGACCAATGCAGCCTGTTCAGTGCCCAGCAGCCTTTTCAGAGCCCACCAACTCTGCCTTTTCAGTGCCCAGCAGTCTGTTCAGTGCCCACCAATGCAACCTGTTCAGTGCCCACCAACGCAGCCTGTTCAGTGCCCACCAACGCAGCCTGTTCAGTGCTCACCAATGCAGCCTGTTCGTTTGTTCCCCAACAGCCTGTTCAGTGCCCACCAATGCAGCCTTTTCAGTGACCACCAAATCAGCCTGTTCGTTGCCAACCAACGCAGCCTGTTCAGTGCCCAACAGCCTGTTCAGTGCCCACCAAGGCAGCCTGTTCAGTGCCCACCAACGTAGTCTGTACGGTGCTCACCAATGCAGACTGTTTGTTTGTTCCCCAGCAGCCTGTTCAGTGCCCACCAATGCAGCCTTTTCAGTGACCACCAACGCAGCCTGTTCAGTGCCCACCAATGCAGCCTTTTCAGTGTCCACCAATGCAGCCTGTTCAGCACAGATCCATGCAGCCTGTTCAGTGCCCACCAACGAAGCCTGTTCAGTGCCCAACAATGCCGCATGTTCAGTGCCCGCCAATGCAGCCTGTTCAGTGTCCACCAATGCAGCCTGTTCAGTGTCAGCCAATGCAGCCTGTTCAGTGTCAGCCAATGCAGCCTGTTCAGTGCCCGCCAATGAAGCCTGTTCAATGCTCAACAAAGTAGCCTGATCAGTGCCCAGCAATGCAGCCTGTTCAGTGTCCAGCAGCCTGTTCAGTGTCCAACGCAGACTGTTCAGTGTCCACCAGTGCACCTGCTTATTGCCCAACAGCCTGTTCAGTGCCCAGCAGCCTTTTCATTGCCCACCAACGCAGCCTGTTCAGTGCCCACCAAAGCAGCCTGTTCAGTGCCCAGCATCTCAGTCTGTTCAGTGCTCACCAATGCAGCCTGTTCAGTGTCCAGCAGATCGGCCTGGTCAGTGCCCACCAATGCAGCCTGTTTAGTGCCCACCAATGCA
Source organism: Glandirana rugosa (assembly GCA_018402905.1). NCBI lineage: Eukaryota > Metazoa > Chordata > Amphibia > Anura > Ranidae > Glandirana > Glandirana rugosa. The sequence continues at coordinate 113,647 of BLSH010115184.1, forward strand.
GCCTATTTAGTGCTCAACAACACAGCCAGTTCAGTGCCCAGCAGCCTGTTCAGTGCCCACCAAGGCAGCCTGTTCGGTGCCCACCAAGGCCACCTGTTCAGTGCCCACCAATGTAGCCTGTTCAGTGCCCACCAATGCAGGCTGTTCAGTGCCCACCAATGCAGCCTGTTCAGTGTCCAGCAGCTCAGCCTGTTCAGTGCCCACAAACGCAGCCTGTTTAGTGCCCACCAAAGCAGCTTGATAAGTGCCCACCAAAGCAGCCTGATCAGCACCCACCAACGCAGCCTTTTCGGTGCTCACCAAAGCAGCCTGATCAGTGCCCACCAATGCAGCCTGATCAGTGCCCACCAACACAGCCGGTTCGGTCTCCACTAATGCAGCATGTTTAGTGCCCACCAATGCAGCCAGTTCAGTGCCCACCAATGCAGCCAGTTCAGTGCCCACCAATGCAGCCACCTCAGCGTCCACCAATGTAGCCTGTTCAGTGTCCACCAATGCAGCCTTTTCAGTGCCCAGCAGCCTGTTCAGTGTCCACTAATGGAGCCCGTTCAGTGCCCACCAATGCAGACTGTTCAGTGTCCAGCAGCCTGTTCAGTGCCCACCAACCCAGCCTGTTCAGTGCCCACCAATGCAGCCTGTTCATTGCAGACCAACGCAGCCTGTTTATTGCCCACCAATGCAGCCTGTTCAGTGACCACCAATGCAGCCTGTTCAGTGACCACCAACGCAGCCTGTTCAGTGACCACCAACGCAGCCTGTTCAGTGCTCAGCAGCCTGTTCAGTGCCCTGCAGCCTGTTCAGAGCCCACCAACTCAGCCTGTTCAGTGCCCACCAATGCATCCTGTTCAGTGCCCAACAATGCAGCCTGTTCAGTGCCCAACAATGCAGCCTGCTCAGTGTCCACCAATGCAGCCTGTTCAGTGCCCACCAATGCAGACTGTTCAGTGCTCACCAAAGTAGCCTATTCAGTGCCCACCAATGCATCCTGTTCAGTGCCCAGCAGCCTATTCAGTGCCCACAAACGCAGCCTGTTCGGCGCTCACCAAAGCAGCCGGTTCAGTGCCCAGCAGTCTGTTCAGTGCCCACTAATGCAGCCTGTTCAGTGCCCACCAATGCAGCCTGTTCAGTGCCCAGCAGGCTATTCAGTGCCCACCAACGCAGCCTGTTCAGTGCAAACCAATGCAGCCTTTTCAGTGTCCGCCAATGCAGTCTGTTCAGTGCCCACCAATGCAGCCTGTTTAGTGCCCACCAATGCAGTCTGTTCAGTGCCCACCAACCTCAGCCTTTTCAGTGCCCAGCAGTCTGTTACATAGTTACATAGTTAGTCAGGTTGAAAAAAGACCCAAGTCCATCCAGTTCAACCAAAAAAAAAATAAAAAAAAAATGTATATACTGTTCAGTGCCCATTTAATGCAGCCTGTTCAGTGCCCACCAATGCAGCCTGTTCATTGCAGACCAACGCAGCCTGTTTATTGCCCACCAATGCAGCCTGTTCAGTGACCACCAATGCAGCCTGTTCAGTGACCACCAATGCAGCCTGTTCAGTGACCACCAATGCAGCCTGTTCAGTGCTCAGCAGCCTGTTCAGTGCCCTGCAGCCTGTTCAGAGCCCACCAACGCAGCCTGTTCAGTGCCCAGCAGCCTGTTCAGTGCCCACCAAAGCAGCCTGTTCAGTGCCCACCAAAGCAGCCTGTTCAGTGACCACCAATGCAGCCTGTTCAGTGCCCAGCAGCCTGTTCAGTGCCGACCAACTCAGCCTGTTCAGTGCCCACCAATGCATCCTGTTCAGTGCTGAACAATGCAGCCTGTTCAGTGCCCACCAATGCAGCCTGCTCAGTGTCCACCAATGCAGCCTGTTCAGTGTCCACCAATGCAGACTGTTCAGTGCCCACCAATGCAGACTGTTCAGTGCCCAGCAGCCTATTCAGTGCCCACAAACGCAGCCTGTTCGGCGCTCACCAAAGCAGCCGGTTCAGTGCCCAGCAGTCTGTTCAGTGCCCACTAATGCAGCCTGTTCAGTGCCCACCAATGCAGCCTGTTCAGTGCCCAGCAGGCTATTCAGTGCCCACCAACGCAGCCTGTTCAGTGCAAACCAATGCAGCCTTTTCAGTGTCCGCCAATGCAGTCTGTTCAGTGCCCACCAATGCAGCCTGTTTAGTACCCACCAATGCAGTCTGTTCAGTGCCCACCAACCTCAGCCTTTTCAGTGCCCAGCAGTCTGTTCAGTGCCCATTTAATGCAGCCTGTTCAGTGCACACCAATGCAGCCTGTTCAGTGCCCACCAATGCAGCCTGTTTAGTGACCACCAATGCAGCCTGTTCAGTGCCAACCAATGCAGCCTGTTCAGTGCCCAGCAGCCTGTTCAGTGCCCACCAACTCAGTCTATTCAGTGTCCACCAATGCAGCCTGTTCAGTGCAGATCAACGCAGCCTGTTCAGTGCCCACCAATGCAGCCTGTTCAGTGCCCAACAATACCGCCTCTTCAGTGCCCACCAATGCAGCTTGTTCAGTGTTCACCAATGCAGCCTGTTCAGTGTCAGCCAATGCAGACTGTTAAGTAACAATAGGTAAATTATCCCGCGCTCACTCAGATAAAGAATATAAAGAGGAAATGACTATTGGCAGCCCGTACAACAAACAGATCCATTTGTAAAAGTCTAATAAAAAATCAATAAAATGGCAGCGCCAAAAATATTTATAAAACGTGAGTCAAATGATGAAACCAATCAGAAAAAGACACAACGGGTGTAAACACACCAGAAGCACCAAAGTATGTATCCTTATAGTTGGTTATGATAACGATGTACTGTATTCATAATATAATGTAAAATCCTTCTGGTAAGGAAGGGGTATGCGCTTACCAGATCCGAGAAAGATAAGGTGAAAACGAAAACGAAATCCAGGGGTCACTCGCCACGGTCCAGTCCACGTATCCTCCGTGAGAGTTCCTCTCTGCATATGTCACCACTGGCACCCGGATCAGGATCACTCCAATGGAAGAAAAGGCTAACCGGCTGTGCTCCAGACATTCATATATGTAGTGGGAAAAAGGAGGAGACCCACCATAGCGTGACACCGTTTTAAAGAATTTATTGCAAAAATGATTCCAAACACTTACTTGGTACAAATAGTAAATGAGCTCTTCAAATAAAAACGTTAGTAACAGAAGGGACTGGTTTCCCTTCTGTCACTAACGTTTTTATTTGAAGAGCTCGTTTACTAACTGTTCCAAGTAAGTATTTGGAATCATTTTTACAATAAATTCTTTAAAACGGTGTCACGTTATGGTGGGTCTCCTCCTTTTTCCCACTACATATATGAATGTCTGGAGCACAGCTGGTCAGCCTTTTCTTCCATTGAAGTGATCCTGATCTGGGTGCCAGTAATGACATATGCAGAGAGGAACCCTCACGGAGGATACGTGGACTGGACCGTGGCGAGTGACCCCTGGATTTCGTTTTCACCTTATCTTTCTTGGATCTGGTAAGCGCAAACCCCTTCCTTACCAGGAGGATTTTACATTATATTATGAATACAGTACACCGTTATCATAACCAACTATAAGGATACATTCTTTGGTGCTTCTGGTGTGTTTACACCCGTTGTGTCTTTTTCCGATTGGTTTCATCATTTGACTCACGTTTTATAAATATTTTTGGCGCTGCCATTTTATTGATTTTTAGCAGACTGTTAAGTGCCAAGCAGCCTGTTCAGTGCCCGCCAATGAAGCCTGTTCAGTGCTCACCAAAGTAGCCTGTTCAGTGTCCACCAACGCAGACTGTTCAGTGTCCACCAATTCACCCTGCTTATTGCTCAACAGCCTGTTCAGTGCCCAGCAGCTTGTACATTGCCCACCAACGCAGCCTGTTCAGTGCCCAGCAGCCTGTTCAGTGCCCACCAACTCAGTCTATTCAGTGTCCACCAATGCAGCCTGTTCAGTGCAGATCAACGCAGCCTGTTCAGTGCCCACAAAAGCAGCCTGTTCAGTACCCAGCAGCCTGTTCAGTTCCCACTAATTCAACCTGTTCAGTGCCCACCAATGCAGCCTGTTCAGTGCCCACCAATGCAGCCTGTTCAGTGCCCACCAATGCAACCTGTTCAGTACCCACCAATGCCGCCTGTTCAGCCCCCACCAATGCTACCTGTTCAGTGCCCAGCAGCCTGTTAAGTGCCCACCAATGCAGCCTGTAAGGTGCTCATCAAAGCAGGCTGTTCAGTTCCCACCAATGCAGCCTGTTCAGTGCCCACCAATGCAGCCTGTTCAGTGCTCAACAACACAGCCAGTTCAGTGCCCAGCAGCCTGTTTAGTGTCCAGCAGCCTTTTTAGTGCCCACCAATGCAGCCTGTTCAGTGCCCAGCAGCCTGTTCAGTGTCCACCAATGCAGCCTGTTCAGTGCTCACCAACACAGCCAGTTCAGTGCCCAGCAGCCTGTTTAGTGTCCAGCAGCCTGTTCAGTACCCACCAATGCAGCCTGTTCAGTGCCCAGCAGCCTGTTTAGGGTCCACGAACGTAGACTGTTCAGTGTCCATCAATGCACCCCACTTATTGCCCAACAGCCTGTTCAGCGCACACCAAAGCAGCCTGTTCAGTGCCCACCAATGCAGCCTGTTCAGTACCCACCAATGCAACCTGTTCAGCGCCCACCAATGCTACCTGTTCAGTGCCCAGCAGCCTGTTAAGTGCCCACCAATGCAGCCTGTAAGGTGCTCATCAAAGCAGGCTGTTCAGTTCCCACCAATGCAGCCTGTTCAGTGCCCACCAATGCAGCCTGTTTAGTGCTCAACAACACAGCCAGTTCAGTGCCCAGCAGCCTTTTTAGTGCCCACCAATGCAGCCTGTTCAGTGCCCAGCAGCCTGTTCAGTGTCCACCAATGCAGCCTGTTCAGTGCTCACCAACGCAGCCAGTTCAGTGCCCAGCAGCCTGTTCAGTACCCACCAATGCAGCCTGTTCAGTGCCCAGCAGCCTGTTTAGGGTCCACCAACGTACACTGTTCAGTGTCCATCAATGCACCCTACTTATTGCCCAACAGCCTGTTCAGTGCCCAGCAGCCTGTTCATTGCCCACCAACGCAGCCTGTTCAGTGCCCATCAATGCAGCCTGTTCAGCGCTCACCAAAGCAGCATGTTCAGTGCCCACGAACGCATCCTGTTCGGTGCTCACCAATGCAGCCTGTTCAGTGCCCACCAATGCAGCCGGTTCAGTGTCCACCAATGCAGCCGGTTCAGTGTCCACCAATGCAGCCGGTTCAGTGTCCACCAATGCAGCCGGTTCAGTGTCCACCAATGCAGCCGGTTCAGTGTTCACCAATGCAGCCTGTTCAGTGCCCACCAATGCAGCCTGTTCAGTGCCCACCAATGCAGCCTGTTCAGTGCCCACCAAGGCAGTCTGTTCAGTGCCCACCAATGCAACCTTTTTAGTGCCCACCAATGCAGCCTGTTCACTGCCCAGCATCTCAGTCTGTTCAGTGCCCACCAATGCAACCTGTTTAGTGCCCACCAATGCAGCCTGTTCACTGCCCAGCATCTCAGTCTGTTCAGTGCCCACCAATGCAGCCTGTTCAGTGCCCAGCAATGCAGCCTGTTCAGTGCCCACCAATGCAGCCTGTTCAGTGCCCAGAAGCTCAGCATGTTCAGTGCCCACCAATGCAGCCTGTTCACTGCCCAGCATCTCAGTCTGTTCAGTGCCCACCAATGCAGCCCGTTCAATGGCCACCAATGCAGTCTGTTCAGTTCCCACCAATGCAGCCTGTTCAGTGTCCAGCAGTGCAGCCTGTTCAGTACCCACGAACGCAGCCTGTTCGGTGCCCACTAATGCAGCCTATTCAGTGCCCACCAATGCAGTCTGTTTAGTGCCCACCAAAGCAGCCTGATCAGTGCCCACCAAAGCAGCTTAATAAGTGCCCACCAAAGCAGCCTGATCAGTGTAAACCAACACAGCCTGTGCGGTGCTCACCCAAGCAGCCTGATCAGTGCCCAGCAGCATGTTCAGTGCCCACCAACGCAGCCTGTTCGGTGCCAATCAATGCAGCTCATTCAGTGCCCACCAATGCAGCCAGCTCAGTGCCTACCAATGCAGCCAGCTCAGTGCCCCCCAATGCAGCCAGCTCAGTGCCAGCAGACTGCTCAGTGCCTAGCAGCCTGTTTATTGCCACCCATTCAGCCTGTTCAGTGCAAAGCAGCCTGTTCAGTGGCCACCAACGCAGCCTGTTCATTGCCCACCAATGCAGCCTGTTCAGTGTCCACCAATGTAGCCTGTTCAGTGTCCACCAATGCAGCCTGTTCATTGTCCACCAATGCAGCCTGTTCAGTGTCCACCAATGTAGCCTGCTCAGTGCCCAACAGCCTGTTCAGTGCCCACCAACACAGTCTGTTCGGTGCCCACCAACGAAGCCTGTTCAGTGCCCACCAACGAAGCCTCTTCAGTGCCCACCAACGAAGCCTCTTCAGTGCCCACCAATGCAGCCTGTTCAAAGCCCACCAATGCAGCCTATTCAGTGCCCACCAATTCAGCATGTTCAGTGCCCACCAATGCAGGAAGCTCAGTGCCCACCAATGCATCCTGTTCAGTGCCCACCAATGTAGCCTGTTCAGTGTTCACCAATGCAGTCTGTTCAGTTTCCAGCAGTCTATTCATTGCCCACTAATGCGGCCTGTTCAGTGCCCACCAATGCAGCCTAGTCAGTGCCCACCAATGCAGCTGGGTCAGTGCCCACCAATGCACCCTGTTCAGTGCCCAGTAGCCTGTTCAGTGCCCACAAATGCAGCCTGTTCAGTGCACAGCATCCTGTTTATTGTCCACCAATGCAGCCTGTTCAGGGCCCAGCAGCCTCTTCAGTGTCCACCAACACAGCCTGTTTAGTGCCCAGCAGCCTGTTCAGTGCCCAGCAGCCTGGTCAGTGCTCACCAACGCAGCCTGTTCAGTGCTCACCAAAGCAGCCTGATCAGTGCCCACTAAGGCAGCCTGTTCAGTGCCCACCAATGCAGCCTGCTCAGTGCTCACCAACACAGCCAGTTAAGTGCCCAGCAGCCTGTTTAGTGTCCAGCAGCATTTTCAGTGCCCACCAATGCAGCCTGTTCAGTGCCCAGCATCATGTTCAGTGTCCACCAATGTAGACTGTTCAGTGTCCACCAATGCAGCCTGTTCAGTGCCCAGCAGTCTGGTCAGTGCCCACTAATGCAGCCTGATCAGTGCCCACCAATGCAGCCTGTTCAGTGCTCACCAACACAGCCAGTTCAGGGCCCAGCAGCCTGTTCAGTGCCCACCAATGCAGCCTGTTCAGTGTCCAGCAGTGCAGCCTGATCAGTGCCCACCAAAGCAGCTTAATAAGTGCCCACCAAAGCAGCCTGATCAGTGTAAACCAACACAGCCTGTGCGGTGCTCACCAAAGCAGCCTGATTAGTACCCACCAATGCAGCCTGATCAGTGCCAAGCAGCATGTTCAGTGCCCACCAAAGTAGCCTGTTCGGTGCCAACCAATGCAGCTCATTCAATGCCCACCAATGAAGCCAGCTCAGTGCCCACCAATGCAGCCAGCTCAGTGCCCCCCAATGCAGCCAGCTCAGTGCCCAGCAGACTGCTCAGTGCCTAGCAGCCTGTTTATTGTCACCCATTCAGCCTGTTCAGTGCAAAGCAGCCTGTTCAGTGGCCACCAACGCAGCCTGTTCATTGCCCACCAATGCAGCCTGTTCAGTGTCCATCAATGTAGCCTGTTCAGTGTCCACCAATGTAGCCTGTTCAGTGTCCACCAATGCAGCCTGTTCAGTGCCCAACAGCCTGTTCAGTGCCCAGCAGCCTGTTCAGTGCCCAGCAGCCTGTTCAGTGCCCACCAACACAGCCTGTTCGGTGCCCACCAACGAAGCCTGTTCAGTGCCCACCAACAAAGCCTGTTCAGTGCCCACCAACGAAGCCTGTTCAGTGCCCACCAATGCAGCCTGTTCAGTGCCCACCAATGCAGCCTGTTCACTGCCCACCAATTCAGCATGTTCAGTGCCCACCAATGCAGGAAGCTCAGTGCCCACCAATGCAGCCTGTTCAGTGTCCAGCAGCCTGCTCAGTGCCTTGCAGCCTGTTTATTGCCCACCAATGCATCCTGTTCAGTGCCCACCAATGTAGCCTGTTCAGTGTTCACCAATGCAGTCTGTTCAGTGCCCAGCAGTCTATTCATTGCCCACTAATGCGGCCTGTTCAGTGCCCACCAATACAGCCTAGTCAGTGCCCACCAATACAGCCGGTTCAGTGCCCACCAATGCACCCTGTTCAGTGCCCAGTAGCCTGTTCAGTGCCCACAAATGCAGCCTGTTCAGTGCACAGCATCCTGTTTATTGCCCACCAATGCAGCCTGTTCAGGGCCCAGCAGCCTCTTCAGTGTCCACCAACACAGCCTGTTCAGTGCCCAGCAGCCTGTTCAGTGCCCAGCAGCCTGGTCAGTGCTCACCAACGCAGCCTGTTCAGTGCTCACCAAAGCAGCCTGATCAGTGCCCACTAAGGCAGCCTGTTCAGTGCCCACCAATGCAGCCTGTTCAGTGCTCACCAACACAGCCAGTTAAGTGCCCAGCAGCCTGTTTAGTGTCCAGCAGCATTTTCAGTGCCCACCAATGCAGCCTGTTCAGTGCCCAGCATCCTGTTCAGTGTCCACCAATGCAGCCTGTTCAGTGCCCAGCAGTCTGGTCAGTGCCCACTAATGCAGCCTGATCAGTGCCCACCAATGCAGCCTGTTCAGTGCTCACCAACACAGCCAGTTCAGTGCCCAGCAGCCTGTTTAGTGTCCAGCAGCCTGTTCACTGCCCACCAATGCAGCCTGTTCAGTGTCCAGCAGTGCAGCCTGATCAGTGCCCACCAAAGCAGCTTAATAAGTGCCCACCAAAGCAGCCTGATCAGTGTAAACCAACACAGCCTGTGCGGTGCTCACCAAAGCAGCCTGATTAGTACCCACCAATGCAGCCTGATCAGTGCCAAGCAGCATGTTCAGTGCCCACCAACGTAGCCTGTTCGGTGCCAACCAATGCAGCTCATTCAATGCCCACCAATGCAGCCAGCTCAGTGCCCACCAATGCAGCCAGCTCAGTGCCCCCCAATGCAGCCAGCTCTGTGCCCAGCAGACTGCTCAGTGCCTAGCAGCCTGTTTATTGCCACCCATTCAGCCTGTTCAGTGCAAAGCAGCCTGTTCAGTGGCCACCAACGCAGCCTGTTCATTGCCCACCAATGCAGCCTGTTCAGTGTCCATCAATGTAGCCTGTTCAGTGTCCACCAATGCAGCCTGTTCAGTGCCCAACAGCCTGTTCAGTGCCCAGCAGCCTGTTCAGTGCCCAGCAGCCTGTTCAGTGCCCACCAACACAGCCTGTTCGGTGCCCACCAACGAAGCCTGTTCAGTGCCCACCAACAAAGCCTGTTCAGTGCCCACCAAAGTAGCCTGTTCGGTGCCAACCAATGCAGCTCATTCAATGCCCACCAATGAAGCCAGCTCAGTGCCTACCAATGCAGCCAGCTCAGTGCCCCCCAATGCAGCCAGCTCAGTGCCCAGCAGACTGCTCAGTGCCTAGCAGCCTGTTTATTGCCACCCATTCAGCCTGTTCAGTGCAAAGCAGCCTGTTCAGTGGCCACCAACGCAGCCTGTTCATTGCCCACCAATGCAGCCTGTTCAGTGTCCATCAATGTAGCCTGTTCAGTGTCCACCAATGCAGCCTGTTCAGTGCCCAACAGCCTGTTCAGTGCCCAGCAGCCTGTTCAGTGCCCACCAACACAGCCTGTTCGGTGCCCACCAACGAAGCCTATTCAGTGCCCACCAATGCAGCCTGTTCAGTGCCCAGCAGCCTGTTCAGGGCCCACCAACATAGACTATTCAGTGTCCATTAATGCAACCTGCTTATTGCCCAGCAGCCTGTTCATTGCCCACCAACGCAGCCTGTTCGGTGCCCACCAATGCAGCTTGTTCAGTGCTCACCAACGCAGCCTGTTCAGTGCTCACCAACGCAGCCTGTTCAGTGCTCACCAACGCAGCCTGTTCAGTGCCCACCAATGCACCCTGTTCAGTGCCCAGTAGCCTGTTCAGTGTCCACCAATGCAGCCTGTTCAGTGCCCAACAGCCTGTTCAGTGCCCAGCAGCCTGTTCAGTGCCCACCAACAAAGCCTGTTCAGTGCCCACCAACGAAGCCTGTTCAGTGCCCACCAATGCAGCCTGTTCAGTGCCCACCAATGCAGCCTGTTCAGTGCCCACCAATTCAGCATGTTCAGTGCCCAGCAGCCTGTTCAGGGCCCACCAACATAGACTATTCAGTGTCCATTAATGCAACCTGCTTATTGCCCAACAGCCTGTTCAGTGCCCAGCAGCCTGTTCATTGCCCACCAACGCAGCCTGTTCGGTGCCCACCAATGCAGCCTGTTCAGTGCTCACCAACGCAGCCTGTTCAGTGCTCACCAACGCAGCCTGTTCCATGCTCACCAACGCAGCCTGTTCAGTGCTCACCAACGCAGCCTGTTCAGGGCTCACCAACGCAGCCTGTTCAGTGCCCACCAATGCACCCTGTTCAGTGCCCAGTAGCCTGTTCAGTGCCCACAAATGCAGCCTGTTCAGTGCACAGCATCCTGTTTATTGCCCACCAATGCAGCCTGTTCAGTGCCCAGCAGCCTGGTCAGTGCTCACCAACGCAGCCTGTTTAGTGCTCACCAAAGCAGCCTGTTGGGTGCCCAGCAGTCTGTTCAGTGCCCACTAAGGCAGCCTGTTCAGTGCCCACCAATGCAGCCTGTTCAGTGCTCACCAACACAGCCAGTTCAGTGCCCAGCAGCCTGTTTAGTGTAAAGCAGCCTGTTCAGTTCCTACCAAAGCAGCCTGTTCAGTTCCTACCAAAGCAGCCTGTTCAGTTCCTACCAAAGCAGCCGGTTCAGTTCCTACCAAAGCAGCCTGTTCAGTTCCTACCAAAGCAGCCTGTTCAGTTCCTACCAAAGCAGCCTGTTCAGTGCTCACCAACACAGCCAGATAAGTGCCCAGCAGCCTGTTTAGTGTCCATCAGCCTTTTCAGTGCCCACCATTGCAGCCTGTTCAGTGCCCAGCAGCCTGTTCAGTGTCCACCAACGTAGACTGTTCAGTGTCCACCAATGCAGCCTTTTCAGTGCTCACCAACACAGCCAGTTCAGTGCCCAGCAATGCAGCCTTTTCAGTGCCCAGCAGCCTGTTTAGGGTCCACCTATGTAGACTGTTCAGTGTCCATCAATGCACCCTGCTTATTGCCCAACAGCCTTTTCAGTGCCCATCAATGCAGCATGTTCAGTGCTCAACAATGCAGCCTGTTCAGTGCCCACCAACGCAGCCTGTTCAGTGCCCACCAATGCAGCCGGTTCAGTGTCCACCAATGCAGCTGGTTCAGTGTCCACCAATGCAGCCTGTTCTGTGCCCACCAACGCAGCCTGTTAAGTGCCCACCAAGGCAGCCTGTTCAGTGCCCACCAACGCAGCCTGTTCACTGCCCAGCATCTCAGTCTGTTCAGTGCCCACCAATGCAGCCTGTTCAATGGCCACCAATGCAGCCTGTTCAGTTCCCATCAATGCAGCCTGTTCAGTGTCCAGCAGCTCAGCCTGTTCAGTGCCCACCAAAGCAGCCTAATAAGAGCCCACCAAAGCAGCCGTATCAGTGCTCACCAAAGCAGCCGTATCAGTACCCACCAATGCAGCCTGGTCAGTGCCCAGCAGCCAGTTCAGTGCCCACGAATGCAGCCTGTTCGGTGCCCACCAAAGCAGCCTGATCAGTGCCCACCAAAGCAGCCTGATCAGTTTAAACCAACGCAGCCTGTGCGGTGATTACCAAAGCAGTCTGATTAGTACCCACCAATGCAGTCTGATCAGTGCCAACCAATGTAGCTCGTTCAGTGCCCACCAATGCAGCCAGCTCAGTGCCCACCAATGCAGCCAGCTCAGTGTCCCCCTATGCAGCCTGCTCAGTGCCCAGCAGCCTGCTCAGTGCCACCAATGCAGCCTGTTCAGTGCCCAGCAACCTGTTCAGTGGCCACCAATGCAGCCTGTTCATTGCCCACCAATGCAGTCTGTTCAGTGCCCACCAATGCAGCCTGTTCAGTGCCCAGAAGCCTGTTCAGTGCCCACCAATGCAGCCTGTTCAGTACACAGCAGCCTGTTTCTTGCACAGCAATGCAGCCTGTTCAGTGCCCAGCAGCCTGTTCAGTGTCCACCAATGCAGCCTGTTCACTGCCCAGCAGCCTGTTAAGTGCCCACCAATGCAGCCTGTTCAGTACTCACCAAACCAGCCTGTTCAGTGCCCAGCAGTTTGTTCAGTGCCCAATTACGCAGCCTGTTCAGTGCCCAGCAATGCAGCCTGTTCATTGCCCACCAACGCAGTCAGTTCAGTGACCAGCAGCCCGTTCCGTGTCCACCAGTGCAGCCAATTCAGTGCCCAGCAGCCTGCTCAGTGTCCACCAATGTAGACTATTCAGTGTCCACCAATGCACCCTGCTTATTTCTCAACAGCCTGTTCAGTGCCCACCAACGCAGACTGTTCAGTGTCCACCAATGCAGCCTGTTCAGTGCCCACCAATACAGCCTTTTCATTGCTCACCAACTCAGCATGTTCAGTGCCCACCAACGCTGCCTGTTCGGTGTCCACCAATGCAGCCTGTTCAGTCCCCACCAATACAGCCTTTTCATTGCTCACCAACTCAGCATTTTCAGTGCCCACCAACGCTGCCTGTTCGGTGTCCACGAATGCAGCCTGTTCAGTGCCCACCAATGCAGCCTGTTCAGTGCCCACCAACGCAGCCTGTTCAGTGCCCACCAATGCAGCCTGTTCAGTGCCCACCAATGCAGCCTGTTCAGTGCCCACCAACACAGCCTGTTCAGTGCCCAGCAGACTGTTCAGTGTCCACCAATGCAGCCTGTTCAGTGCCCAGCAGACTGTTCGGTGTCCACCAATGCAGCCTGTTCAATGCCCACCAATGCAGCCTGTTCAGTGCCCACCAATGCAGCCTGTTCAGTGCCCACCAACGCTGCCTTTTCAGTGCCCACCAATGCAGCCTGTTCAGTGCCCACCAACGCAACCTGTTCAGTGTCCACCAACGCAGCCTGTTCAGTGCCCACCAACGCAGCCTGTTCAGTGCCCACCAACGCAGCCTGTTCAGTGCCCACCAATGCAGCCTGTTCAGTGCCCATCAACGCAGTCTGTTCAGTGCCCATCAACGCAGTCTGTTCATTGTCCACCAATGCAGCCTGTTCAGTGCCCACCAATACAGCCTTTTCATTGCTCACCAACTCAGCATGTTCAGTGCCCACCAACGCTGCCTTTTCAGTGCCCACCAATGCAGCCTGTTCAGTGCCCACCAACGCAGCCTGTTCAGTGCCCACCAACGCAGCCTGTTCAGTGCCCACCAATGCAGCCTGTTCAGTGCCCAGCAGACTGTTCAGTGTCCACCAATGCAGCATGTTCAGTGTCCACCAATGCAGCCTGTTCAGTGCCCACCAACGCAGCCTGTTCAATGCCAACCAATGCAGCCTGTTCAGTGTCCACCAATGCAGCCTGTTCAGTGCCCACCAATGCAGCCTGTTCAGTGCCCACCAATGCAGCCTGTTCAGTGCCCACCAATGCAGCCTGTTCAGTGCCCACCAATACAACCTTTTCATTGCTCACCAACTCAGCATGTTCACTGCACACCAATGCAGCCTATTTAGTGTCCACTAATGCAGCCTGTTCAGTGTCCACTAATACAGCCTGTTCAGTGCCCACCAATGCAGACTGTTCAGTTCCCACCAATGCAGCCTATTTAGTGCCCACCAATGCAGCCTGTTCAGTGTCCAGCAGGCTGTTCAGTGCCCACCAATGCAGCCTTTTCAGTGCCCACCAACACAGCCTGTTCGGTGTCCACCAATACAGCCTGTTCAGTGCCCACTAGTATGTTCAGTGCCCACCAATGCTGCCTGTTCAGTGCCCACCAATACTGCTTGTTTGGTGCCCACCAATGCAGCCTGTTCAGTGCCCACCAATGCAGCATGTTCAGTGCCTAGCAGCCTGTTCATTGCCCACCAATACAGCCTGTTCAGTGCCCAGCAGCCTGTGCATTGCCCACCAATATAGCCTGTTCAGTGCCCACCAACGCAGCCTGTTCATTGCCCACCAACGCAGCCTGTTCAGTGTCCAACAACACAGCCTGTTCAGTGTCCAACAACGCAGCCTGTTCAGTGCCCAGCATCCTGTTCAGTGCCCACCAACGCAGCCTGTTCAGTGCCCACCAATGCAGTCTTTTTAGTGTCCACCAATACAGCCTGTTCAGTGCCCATCAGACTGTTCAGTGCCCACCAATGCAGCCTGTTTAGTGTCCACCAATGCAGCCTGTTCAGTGTCCACTAATGCAGCCGGTTCAGTGCCCACACACACAGCCTGTTCAGTGCCCACCAATGCAGCCTGTTCAGTGCCCACCAAAAATACCTGTTCAGTGCCCACCAACACAGCCTGTTCAGTGCCTACCAACACAGCCTGTTCAGTGCCCAGCAGCCTGTTCAGTGCCCACCAATGCAGCCTTTTCAGTGCTCACCAACACAGCCTTTTCGGTGTCCACCAATACAGCCTGTTCAGTGCCGACCAGTATGTTCAGTGCCCACCAATGCTGCCTGTTCAGTGCCCACCAATACAGCTTGTTTAGTGCCCACCAATGCAGCCTGTTCAGTGTCCACCAATGCAGACTGTTCAGTGCCCACCAATGCAGACTGTTCAGTGCCCACCAATGCAGACTGTTCAGTGCCCACCAATGCAGACTGTTCAGTGCCCACCAATGCAGACTGTTCAGTGTCCACCAATGCAGACTGTTCAGTGTCCACCAATGCAGACTGTTCAGTGTCCACCAATGCAGACTGTTTTTTTTTTTAACAGAAAGTTTTTTTATTTGTTCTCATACAACACATTGCATTACAAAAGTCATATATTCCGATTTCAAATTACAGAGAAATACATTGTCTCAGAGAAACTCGATTGTTGTTGCAGCCATATATAGTCAAGCAGTTATACAGGAAACATTGACATTGTCAAACTATCAATATCAGGGTCGATCGACATGTGTGACCCTGTCTAGTCTAGGGTCAAGACTGAATCCAATCACCCCAAATTTTCCCAAACTTGTTAGGACACCTGCGGTTCATATATGTAATTTTGTACAGGGGCAGGACTGCATCAATCAATGCTCTCCACTGTGAGACCCCAGGTGGGTCCGTTCCCTTCCATTTTAGCAGAATGGTTTTCCTTGCATAGTAGTCAGTATAGAAGATAAACAGTTGCTTATGCTTGTTTTTTGTAACCCTGTCAGTCACCCCCAGTAAAAGGACCACTGGGTCCAAGCCTATGGAGAGCTTCCCCACCGAGTTGATTACTCCAACCACCTCTCTCCAGAATTGCTGCAACACTGGGCAAGTCCAGATGACATGGAAGAAGGAACCAACCTCCGACGCACATTTTGTACACCTATCTGAGCGGGATATATATTCGCTAGCCTTTGGGGGTAAAGTAGGCCCTATGTATAAATTTGAGCTGTATATATCGGTCTCTAGCCGACACCATCAGGGACAAATATTGCTGTAAACCCTCCGTCCAGTCCTCTTCCTCCAGGTCAGGGATGTCCCCCTTCCACTTATTAAACAATGTAATTCCCCTATCTGGGCCTTGAGAAGTAATACGCAGGTATAGGGAAGAGAGCACTCTGTCCACATCTCGGGAGATGAGATAGCTCACCACTCCACTGGTCTCCAGAGTTATCTCTTCCGGGAATTGAGCCTTTACAGCATGTCTGAGCTGGAGAAACCGAAAGAACATCTTATTGGGTAAAGTAAAATTTTCGTGCAATTGATCGAACGTAAGAAGGGCCCCCCCCCCCCGGCATAATGTGCCTAAGTATCTTAATCCCATAACTAGCCCAGAGGTTAGGGTCCAGAATAGTAGAGAGAAGCTTAAGTTTGGGGTTCCCCCACAGTGGAGTATATGGCGACCAGGTCCTGGGTCTGTTGGTCCTAGCGTGCATTTGCTCCCACACGTTGACCGTGGTCCGCGTGGTAGTCGGCATATGTGGGTGGGCTCTAGGCCCCCTGAACACCAGGTTACTCAGTGTGGCATAGGAACTGAGAATGGCCGCCTCCAGGTTAACAGCCGGGTTGGATTGGTTTTGAGTAAACCACCATCTCACTGTCACTAGCACAGCTGCCCAGTAATATTTACGAAAGTTAGGCAGTGCTAACCCGCCTCGTGAGAGGGGCTGTTCCAGAGTATCCCTGGCGATTCTAGGAGGGGAGCCCACCCATATGAATGCAGTGATTGTCTGCTCCAACTTAGTAAAGAAGGAAGAGGGAATAGGAACCGGGTATTACGGAAAACATATAGGAATTTGGGGAGGAATGTCATTTTCAACAGATTGATCCTTCCCACCGGGGTCAGAGGTAGGGATCTCCAAGCCTGACATTTATTAATGAGTTGGGTCAGTATCGGATAGACATTGTCATTAAGGTATTGGCCCACATCTCTTTGCACCACTAAACCCAGGTATTTAAAATTTATCCACCCGGCAAAGCTGGGTGTCCGTCGTAGGGGGGGGGGGCGGGGGAGATTCCGAAAGGGAAAAAAGCAGTGATTTACTCCAGTTTATTTTTATCCCCGAGAACTTGCCAAAAGTGTCAATTATCCCAAGGGCTTCCACCAGCGAGGAGGAGGCATCAGCCAGGTACAGGAGTGTGTCATCCGCGTATAAAGAAATTTTTTCAACTAGTGGTCCCACTCGTATGCCCTTGACCTCCTCTGAGGCCCTAATCAGTATAGCCAAGGGCTCCATCGCCAGGGCGAATAACCCCAGTGAGAGGGGGCAACCCTGTCTAGTACCCCGCGAAAGAGCGAATGGGGGCGATAGCCATCCGTTAGTTCGCACTCTGGCAGTAGGGCAAGTATACAGTAGCTGTACCCAGGAAATAAACTGGGCTCCAAACCCGAACCCCCGCAATACCATCCACAAATACTCCCACTCCACCGTCAAAAGCCTTTTCGGCATCCAATGACTGCACCACGACCCTTATCCTCAGCGGAGTGCTGGTCTAACGTCAGTCATTATGATAGTGACCACGTGCCCCTAGTCTGACCGAAATACGGCCCCTTCCCATGGTTGTATTTAGATGCTACTGACAAGTGCTTACAGAGGGTGAGGCGACTCCTATTCCCAGCACCACGTCAGTAACCTACGGCTTTTCCGAAAACTGCCACCTCACCCTCATAAACACCTACCATAACGCCCCCAAGCCCAAACCTCGGGCCAAATAAAGGACCCATGTCGATGACATATGAACGGGATGACGGTCTCACGCTTGATTGCCTACCGATAGCG
>BLSH010115184.1:131000-160536 GCA_018402905.1 Glandirana rugosa
CAACTAGTGGTCCCACTCGTATGCCCTTGACCTCCTCTGAGGCCCTAATCAGTATAGCCAAGGGCTCCATCACCAGGGCGAATAACCCCAGTGAGAGGGGGCAACCCTGTCTAGTACCCCGCGAAAGAGCGAATGGGGGCGATAGCCATCCGTTAGTTCGCACTCTGGCAGTAGGGCAAGTATACAGTAGCTGTACCCAGGAAATAAACCGGGCTCCAAACCCGAACCCCCGCAATACCATCCACAAATACTCCCACTCCACCGTCAAAAGCCTTTTCGGCATCCAATGACTGCACCACGACCCTTATCCTCAGCGGAGTGGGAGACATTCGTGAACAGTCATCGTAGATTTATGTTGGTACCCTTCCCCGGCATAAAGCCAGTCTGATCCCCGTGCACCAGTGATAGTATTACTGACTGCAATCTGGTCGCCAATATCCTTGTCAAAATCTTGGCGTCCACATTCAGCAGAGATATTGGCCGGTAAGACGAGCATAGCTCGGGGTTCTTACCAGGTTTAGGCACCACCACTATGACAGCCTCCGACATAGAGGGCGGCAAAGAACCCCCCTCCAGCATCTTTAGCAACAGGTCATGCAATGCTGGTGCCACCACCTCCATATGAGTCTTATAGAATTCCACGGGAATCCCGTCCGGGCCTGGGGTCTTACCCGACTGAAGTGAGGCAATAGACTTTTTCACCTCTTGAAGTGTTATAGGGCCATCAAGCCTATCTCTGGCCGAGGTGGAGAGCTGCGGGAGCTCAAGCCCCTCTAGATAGGTTCTCAGCTCCTCAGTCGCATAGGTGACTCTAGTAGCATAGAGGGATTCATAAAACTGTGCAAATTGCACATTAATCTCGCGGGGGTCAGAGTGCACCCCCCCCTGTCCATCCCGAATATTCGCTATGTGGGAGGTAACTGCTCCCTCCCTTACCAGCCAGGCCATCATTCTACCCGCCCTCTCCCCCTGTTCAAAGATTCTCTGAGTTTGCGACAGAAGTATCTTCTTACATATGGCAGCACGCTGCACTGAGATTTCTCTATACAGGTGCATCATGCGGCCATAGAGGTCAGGATCACCTGTTGAGGTGTACTGCAGCTCTAGTTTTTGGGCCTCCTGTTCTGCTTCCAGCAGCGCCTGCCCAGAGTCCTTACGGACCTTATGTATCACCTGCTGATACGCACCTCTAGTAGAAGCCTTAAATGCATCCCAAGTCAATGGCGGTCCCACCGACCCTCCCTTATTATGCTCCCAGTATGCCTTAATTTCTCCCTCAATGACGGGGGACACTCTGTCGTCGGTGATCCAATATCCCGACAGGCGCCAAAGAGTGGCCCCTGCCGGGGTATCGAGCCGCAAGCGGAGTAACAGCGGGGAATGGTCCGATATCCCCCTGGGTAGTAATGTGACCTCTTCCACCCTCGGGAGCACAGAGTCACTGGCAAGAATAAGGTTGATCCTGGAGAAAGAGGCATGGGTTGCAGAGTGACAAGAGAAAAGCCATAATTATCCCCCCACCTCGACAGCGGGGAGTCCACGGCAGGGTCAGGGTTCGATTTATCAATACTAGGATTCAATGTCATATTGAAATCACCTGCCAGTAGGATCCCCGCAGCCGGGTAGCGAGCCAGGATGGGTAAAATCTTGTCCAGAACAGCTAGAGAAGCCGGAGGCGGGAGGTATACCCCAGCCAAAGCCAGCTCCAGCCCCGCCACCATTGCATGTAATACCACATATCTGCCTTCCGGATCTAGATGTAGGTCCAGCAAAGTAAACCTCAGAGACTTGTGGACCAGAATACTGACCCCCCTGGAGTATGAGGAGAATGTGGAGTGATAGTATGATCCGACCCAAGCCTTCCTGAGGGCCAGTACCCTGCTCCCAACCAAGTGAGTCTCCTGCAGAATACAAATCTGTGGAGAGTACCCTTTCAAGAAGTTAAAGACCAGAGATCTCTTATGTTTAGAGTTCATACCCCTGACATTCCACGATACAATTGTAAGCGATTCCATCATGGAAGGTCTATCATAAGATACCAAATCCAAATCAACAATACTACAGTGTGCATTGCATAGGCATTATTATTGGCATAAGGGTTAGCACCAGACATCACTATCACAGCAACCAAACAATAGATTCTGTCTCCACCTAGTGGAGCAAAGTACAATTCTGTTTCGCTGTAAAGGTTATATGAGAAATTAAAAACCAAAAAAAAACATAAAAAAAACCACCAAAAACAGTCCATTCCCTCTACCGGGAAGGTAACCTTTCCCACTTTGGAACACGTAGCCCCATTCACCCCCCACCCCGCACAACCCCCCGAACTTCGGTGTGCCTTCAACCCTAAAACAAACATGGCAGCCGCCATTATGGGGTTCGGTCCTTTGGCCACCCAAGCATCTCAGCTCCCGCATGTAGAATCAGCCGTGGGTCTTTGTCGGATTTCCATCTTTCCCTACAGTTCAGGGATTTCTCCTGGAGAATCCAGGGGCACTTACTTAAACTTATTGCAAACAGGCAGCCCATCACAGGTATGGGCCCGCAAATCAGGCCTATGGTAGAGGCTTCTCCCCGGGCCTAGGCATATGAGATCTGGGTCCTCCTATGTATGTTATGTTAAGCCAGATCTTCGGGCAAAGTCACAGGGGATCCGAAGAGAACATCCAGGATAACATCCCATATATCTCCCTAAGGGGGGGGCAGCGTAACAGAATCAGGGAAAAGTATTAAAGTTGTCTCACCTCCCCTCCATCTATCTCAGCTCCCAGGGATATTTCATCAGGAGACAGTTAGCCCTTGGGAAGGGTCTCCAGCCACTGCATCGCCTCCTCCGCTAAGGTAAAGAAGCGGACGGTTTCGCCATCTTGAACCCTAAGCCGGACAGGGAATAACATGCTATACTTGATCTTACTGTTTCTCAAGTTAAGCTTAACGTGGTCAAAGGATCTGCGAAGCTTTTGAGTCTCTATGGAGTAGTCTGGGAACAGCATAACCTTTGTGCCTTCATACCGCAAGGCGTCAACCTTCCTAGCCTCCCGGAGAACCGTGTCCCTGTCTCTGTAATTAAGTAGGCGAAAAATAAACGTGCATGGAGGAGCTCCCGGGAGTCCCCGGGCAGCAGGCATCCTATGTGCCCTCTCCACAACGAATAGCTCTGAGAACCGGGCTTGTGGCAGTAGAGACCGCAACAGATTCTCTGTGAATGTCAGCGGATCGTTCCCCTCCGCGCCTTCTGGTAGCCCCACCACGCGGAGGTTATTCCTCCTGCTGTGATTCTCTGCATCTTCAGCGCGGCCTTCTAGGTGTTTAACTTTAGTACGGAGCACATGTATCAGGGCATGCTGCTCTCTCAGGCCATCCTCCGTATCTCCCACCCGGCGCTCCACTTCAGCAAGCCGACCCCTAAAAGTGTCCATGTCTCTGCGGATGAGCCCTATGTCGAGCTGCACCTCCTCCATTTTACCCATCAGGGTGGCTTGGCAATTAGTGAGGGCCTGCATCAGGGCTTCAAACTGGCGTTTTCATCCCCTCCTCGGCTTGCCTGCTCCGTCTGCGTGGCCATGCTGGTTACAGCCGCAGGAGGCCCCGCCGCCCCTTCCTGCACCAAGGCCGGAGTCGCTCGATTAGTGGAGGCTCGGGTGTTATAGCTACCGCCGCCTCTGCCCTTGGGCATACCGGTCCCGGAGCCGGCCTCTCCTACCTGCTCCAGTCAGAGCGGTCAGTTACTGCAGGGAAGCGGATAAAAGCCGAGATTCCTGCAGGAGCTCCCTCACCACACGTCTGCTCCGGTGGCCATAATGCAGACTGTTTAGTGTCCACCAATGCAGCCTGTTCAGTGTCCACCAATGCAGCCTGTTGAGTGCTCACCAACGCAGCCAGTTCAGTGCCCACCAACGCAGCCTGTTCAGTGCCCACCAATGCAGCCTGTTCAGTGCCTACCAATGCAGCCTTTTCTCGGGCTAGAAGCAGATATCAGGTAACAGTTCAAATGTGCTGACTGTACAAAGGGTTCAATGAAAAAAGCACATACCCTGAGCAGTCTGCTGGGACTTGTAGCTCCGCTGTAGATGAAGGAGTGGAAGGTCCACTTGCTGCAGGTGAAACAGAAGGTTGGCTGTGCAGCCAAGTACTAATGTTGAGGCTGTCAGTATGGTGAAAATAAGTAAAGCGTAGTCTAGGCAAGCTGGGTCATACACAAGTAGATCGAGTCCAAACAGTACTGAATCGGAATCGAACAAAGCAGGGTCAAATTAGCCGAGTCATATACAAAATAAACAGAGCAGATATAAATATATGCTGGTTCTAGCAGTTAGCACACAAGGTAACAACTCTATTACGAGCACCATAGGTGTGTGCAGCCTATTGCATTAGGGTGTGCACCCCAAATTTATAAAAACAAAGACGGTGTTAGTAGGGCAATGGATGGTGTCAGTAGAGCAGTGGACTAGTCAGTAGGGCAGAGATTGGTGTCAGTAGTTTTTTATTTTTATTATTTTATTTATTTATTATTTTTTACATGTTTTTAGGAGCCCCATTGGGGGGCTTTGGTGAAATATCAGAAGGGAAATATGTGCCGCACAGGGTGATTAGGGTGTGCCCAGGCACAGCTGGCACACCCCCTGCACATGCCTATGATGAGCACTGATCGTATGCTGACACAGGCGATTTAAAGGTGAGCTGGCCAATCACCGTTGTTTCCCAGGCAAAGGCTGAGTCAGGTGAGTTTTGCTGGGTCTTACAGGGATAGTACTGACACCTGTTCAGTTCCCAGCAGCCAGTTCAGTGCTCACCAACACAGCCTGTTCAGTGCTCACCAAGGCAGCCTTACCTGTGCCCATCAATGCCAAACCAATGTATAGTGAGCAAGGAGAGGAGATGGATTATACAGAGTGGGGATCTCATTTTTACCCCATGCGGCCGCTGTCCTTTGACGATGTCTGGCCTCCTATGATAGACGTCACCAGTGTGCTGACTATCATAGGAGCTGGCCCAGGAGGCAGGACTTCGCCAGACAGCAGGGGAAGCAGGAGATCCCCACTATGTGTAATCTATCGGCGCTAGCCCCTCCCCATCAGAGACAGCCTAGCGGGACCCATGGGTAGGGCCGGCCCTGGGCGCCCCCCTCTGCCCTAGCTCGTGGTGCACTCTGCCCCGCAGTCCGGGGACAAAAACAGGGACAGACCTCTGGGGACAATCTCATCAATCCAGGGACGTCTGGTCACCCTATCCTAACCCATCTGAAGCTATCACAATAGTAAACCTCCACTATTCCTATGGTAGCCATGTGCTCCCTCCAGAGTGGCTGATAGCTGTGGTCCACCTGCCCGCTGCCCTCACTCACGATTTTCACACACCAAGGGTCACTGAACAGGCCAGTACTTTGTTTTGTTGTTTTATTTAGGGGTTTGAACTTGGTTAGGGATTAGGGATGACTGTGGGATGCCCAGTAATTGAACATGGGACCTACTATATACACCTCCGGTATATACACTTCTTCTCCTCCAGCACACTTGCTGGCCTTTACTCTTCTCCTTTCCTCTCTCCAGCACACTACTTGCTGACCGTTACACTTGTTTACCTGGTCTGAAAGGAAATTTATCAGACCTCCATGACACCTCCTCTTCACCACAGCTAGCACATGGTGAGGCCTGCTGCAGCCACGGGCAAGGCCTCAAAACCAGCCTTTGTGGGTAAGAAGTATGTTGGTGCTAGCTGGGCCTTGGATGAACTACTACTCCCAGCCCGTCCTTCTTCCAGACCCATCCGGCCTGTCCTGCAGTCTAATGGCTCTTCTTCCCTTTGGTTGGCTCCTACCAACTTCTACAGACTGCTTGCTCTCCTCCCAGACTGTCTCAGCCTTCTCATCCAACTCCCAGGGGCCGCCACTCACCGACTTTATGGTGGATTGTTTAAAGAGTCTCCTTCCATGTAGACCTCAGCTGCTTTCCTGCTTCTCCTGTGCCACTCCAGGAGCTGACTCCCGCTCCTGGCTGCACCCAAGCCCCAGGCCTGTTTCACCCCCCAGACAGGGGGATCCCCTCCCGGGTGAGGCCTGATCCGCAGCTCCTGACAATATCCTCACACTTTCAGCCAAACTCTCCTGACACCTGCTGGCAGATTGCTGTATTTAAGGAGGCCTGCCCGCTGCCAATCCAGACGGTGGATTGATCAAGGCTCCTTGTCATACATCAGGAAGTGGCACCTTCTCATCCATCCCCCTTCTAGAGCTTTCCCAGCTCAAAGTGTCCCTTCCCTCCATCTCCAGCCCCTCCCCTGAGCCACTCTCAGCCCAGATCAAAACATTCAGGCCTGCACTTACAGTCAGGCCTGACTAGAATTTTCCTCTCCTATCAATAATCTACAAAAGTCAAAGCACCTACACTATGGGAGCACTACACTATGAACAATTGCAACGAGGAAATTCTCTTTTACGACCTTTAATAGGATGTGGGAAACCTGGGCTAACTGGTTTAACAAATAACTATTATGTTATTATATGAGTATACTGTATATAAAATAGACAGGAAAATATGCATGGCTTCTAAAGTTAGCATCACTACAATTCTCTTAATGCAAAGGGGTCCAGGAGTTTAAGGAAACATATTATGGAGGACATTATTAATCCCCACAAAGGGAGATGATTTATTAAGTGAAATAATAAAGCAGCCTAGTATTTTATATTTTTTAATGGTTTCCAAATCAAAGTACTAATATTTATAATGGCCCGTGGGGGGTTCCAAACCACACCCCTACTTCCCAAGCTGGATTATATATGGGCCGAACACTTCCCCCCCCCCCAGTTTGGTTTGCACCAGAACTCCTGAACATTGCAAAAATTTGGACCCGAACTCCGAACCGTATTAAAGGCATATGGTTCACATTTTGAAGGCTTATATGCATGTTATTGGCCATAAACCAGGTATGGGGGCCTGGCTACTGCCCTGGGGGGTATGTAACATTGCAGAAAATACATTGCAATATTTTATGTCACATGGTATTTGCGCAACGGTCTTTCAAACACAATTTTTTTGGAAAAATGACACTTTCAAAAAAAAAAACTAAACAGTGCTGTTAGCCCAATTTTTTTGTATATGTAAGATGTTAGACCGCAAGAATCGTGATCTTTATTCTAAGCAAAAAAATTGTGATTCTCATTTTGGCCAGAATCGTGCAGCTCTACATTGCTGACAATAGAAAACTGTGAAAAAACGTGTGGGCCCCCCCCCCCCCCGATAATCTATACTGGACCCTTATCTGAGCATGCAGCCTGGCAGATCAGGAAGAGGGGGGGGGATGAGCGAGCACCCCCCCTCCTAAATAGGGTTGCCACATCATCCCTTTAATCCAGGACACACATTAATTACACAGGTGCTGTGGCTGATTAAGGTGGTAATTAAACTCACTTGGTGCCTTATCTGCATTAAATTAGCCTAAGAACCTGTGTAATTCATATGTGTCCTGGATTAAAGGGATGATGTGGCAATCCTACTCCTGAACCATACAAGGTCACATGCCTTCAACATGGGGGGGAGTGTTTAGGCTCACCCCAAAGCAACTTGTCCCCATGTTGATGGGATATGGATTTTGGGGGGCACCTCGCATGTTTTTTTTTTTTAATTTTGGCATGGGGTTTCCCTTAGGCACTATATTTAAAGGGATTTTTCATTTTTATTGTTTCACTTTAAGCATCATTAAAATGACTGCTCCTTTAACCACTTGCCGACAAGCCTCCATCGTTTGACAAATCGCCTTCATGGTACGGCGGGCGCATGTATTGTGGGTGTGCGCACGCTCACTGGCTAGCGGGGGAGCCAATCAGCAGGTGGAGCGGACTCTATGTCCGCCGGCCACCCACGATCGCTCACCACCCCCCCCCCCACCCCGGAAGTGACAGAACGGGGATCTGAGAGTGTGAACAAGCAGATCCCCATTCTGGCAGGGGAGTTGAGAGAGATTGTGTGTTTCCTGTGATAGGGGACAATGATCTCTCTCCTCTCCCAGTCAGCCCAGCCCCCATACAGTTAGAAACACTTCCCAGGGAACACACTTAACTCTTTGATTGCCCCCTAGTGTTAACCCCTTCCCTGCTAGTGACATTTGCACAGTAATCAGTGACTATTTATAGCACTGATCGCTGTATAAAGGTCAATGGTCCCAAAAAAGTGTCAAGTGTCCGCCGCAATATCGCAGTCCCGATAAAAATCGCAGAACACCGCCATTACTAGTAAAAAAAATAATAAAAAGCCATAAATCTATTCCCATAGGTTGTAGACGCTATAACGTTTGTACAAACCAATCAATATACGCTTATTGCGTTTTTGTTTACCAAAAATGTGTAGAAGAATATATATTGGCCTAAACTGGTGAAGAAATTTGTTTTTTTTTTTATTTTTTTTTTTTTGGATATTTATTATAGCAAAAAGTAAAAAATATTGGGTTTTTTCAAAATTGTCACTCTTTTTTTGTTTATAGCTCAAAAAATAAAGAAACACAGAGGTGATCAAATACCACCAAAAGAAAGCTCTATTTGTGGGGAAAAAAGGACATTTTGTTTGGGTACAACCTCGCAATTGTCAGTTAAAGCGATGCAGTGCCGCGAAAAATGCTTTGGTCAGGAAGGGGACAAACCCTTCCGGGGCTGAAGTGGTTAAAAACATTATTTTAACTTTTTTTTGCATTGACAGTATCAAAAATGAAAAAATAGTAACAAAAAATGAAAGAAAATTGTGTGCCCCCCCCCATCCCCCATGCATACAAGACCCAAAGGGTCTGGTATGAATTTCAAGGGGAACCCCATGCCAAAAATCTTTAAAAAAATGACATGGGGTCCCCCTAAAATCCATATCAGACCCTTAGGTCTGGTATGGATTTTGAGGGGAACCCCAAGTCAAAAATTGAAAATATCCATATCAGACCCTTATCCAAGTATGCAGGAATGGGGGGGCGAGAGAGCACCCCCCTCATGAACCATACCAGGCCACATGCCCTCAACATGGGGGGGTGCTTTTTTCCCCCCAATATTGATGGTGATAAGGGAGTCTTCTGGACAACCCTGGGCGGTGGTTGGGGGGGTCTGCGGGCAGGGGGCTTCTCAGAATCTGGAAGCCCTCTTTAACAAGAGGGCCCCCAGATCCCGCCTCCCTCTATGTGAATGAGTACAGGGTACATTGAACCCCTACTCATTCACCAAAAAAGTGTCAATAAGAAAAAAAAAATACAGTTTTTGACAAGTCCTTTATTAACCCCCACGACATTTTTTTTTTTGCACATTTCCCTATTGCCGGCGATGTTTTTTTTTTTCATTCAGCTGTCAGCGGGGAAACATGTTTACAGCTGATGACTCATCCATTGTTTTTTTTTTTACATGAATCATTTTAAGATTTTCACAAGAAATACATTCAACACGTTCCAATTATAATATGTGTAACTACTAGAACATAGTTAGGAACTGCAAAAATGGCAAAGTAACAATAAGGATTTGTACATTCTGGGATTACCAGAGTTCACATAGTGCTAGGAATTAACAAAGTCAGAGGACTACCGATGCTTTTGGTATAGCCATCAAACAGTGTACACACATATCTGTTTATGGCTTAGGTCTACATTAAAGATAACCTTGGTGATGCTTATTGGAGGCAACCTATATGGGGGTTTGTACTGCTAAGCAATTGTGTCCTAGAATAATTTGTACCAAGGCTATTTCGGATGGGAATCTAGGTTGTATGGTTGCCGGTCATTTTGGGGCACCAAAGTAGGGAGTGGACTAAATGGGGGTCATTATTATGGGGCAGGAACAATAATCTCGAGGAGAGGGGGTGAGGGTCCCACCAGCTACCCTCTCCCCCCTGGGCCCCCCAGCTAGGGTAAATAGGCTCATCCATTATTAATGACACAGCAGCTGGCTTCCTGGCCCTGCTCCTTAACAACAGCTATTCGCTGTGCCCTAATTGGGGGCACTTAGCGGGCGAACATACTGCTGAGCTCCCCACAAATTCAGGTGTTCGCTGAACAGGCGATGTTCGGGCCGAACTTCTGCTCAGCCCCAACCGTTTGCCCAACTCTAATTATATACAAGGTCCCCCTAAAGGGCCATGAAGCATTAAACCATATTATACAAGGCAACCATTTGCTATAATAACTACATGCTGCATGCATACGTTTGCCAGTACCAAAATATATGCTGCATACAGAGTGGCCACAAGGTAAACTCCTAAATAATACACAAGTAAAGTCAAAGCAAAGAAAAAAAAAAAAGAGAATTATAAATATACCTTTGGTAAAGATGGAATAAATGTCCCAAAAATAAAAAGGGTAGCCTCCATATATGTGGTTCTGCCTTCCAAAGTGGCATGTAGTGTTCCCCAAGTATAGTACCTAATGGAGCCAGAGTGCATTGTGACTGGGTGGATTTTTATTTACAAAATGGGGCCAAATTTGGAGTTCATGGCATACCGCACATGCGCTCAATGACGTCATCATGCACAGCATGACATTATAACGTTGCTGTAATCTTGGTAATCCTACTGTATTGTTGCTTCCTAAGGGTTGAATAATCAAACCTGGGAGCTTTTGAAAACCTGATTCCCGGAGAATGGGGGCACGCAAAAGCAAAAGCAGGACAGCAGAGTGCCACATCAAAGCATTGGTTCTAGCAGTATAAATGCACAGGAGAATAAAGTGAGTAATCCAGAGTGTCAACAGATTGTAAAATGCTGTCATTAGTCATGACACTCACAGTGATGCATAGCCTGACACGATGCTTGTAAGTACATATTATTCCTGCTCTAATACTTGGTTTCATTGCCCAAAAGAACAGAGCGCATCACACACCAAGCAGACCAGAACCAGAGTGATATCATTAGAGTGGGCATCCTGGAGTGTGGCATGGTGAGACAGAGGGGCTGCTCCGACCAACTAGTTTCATCTGTATATTCACTGACTTCCTCAAGGCAATACTTCATGTATTTCCCCATCCTGTTTTGACTTTATATGGTGCAAAGGGACCATCTCCTTCTTAAAGATGTGTAATGTATGAGTGTGGGGATGTTTAGTGGATTGATACGAATCGTTGGGGTAGATGTTTCATGAACTTTCCTGACACAAGTCAGCAGGATGTTCATTGAATCCCACTGACAACAATGCTGGGAGAGGTTTATTATATCTTACTTGTACCAATGCTGGGGGTGGATAAGTGGGGGGCAGGGGGTTATTACAATTCCACTGACACCGATAATGAGGGGATGTTTACTTACTCCACAAACAAAGGTACCATGCAATCCGGATGTAGCGCAATTCCAAAAGTATTGCATGCACTACTGCGGTGCGGTTTCTGCCCATTCAAAATGGGAACTGCAACTGTCCCTGTGTGAATTACATGCAGTTCCTAGTGTGAATGAGCCCTTAATGACGTTCTATATTCAGGCTCAGATAAAGTGTTAGCTCCCTGCCTATATTCTGTATCATTAAAGAATTTCATATGCAGTCTGTGACTGTCACTTGTGGCTCAGTAAATAAAGTGTTAGTTCACCTTTAAAAAAAAAAATTAACAGGTGAACTAACCCTCCCCACCCCACCCCTAGTCCCTACTGTTCTTACCTCCTGGGATGCTGGGCTGTCAGTGCCCATGTAAAATCCCTGCTGTTCTCCCCCTTCCAGGAAAGACCAGAGTGATTCTGATCGCTCAGTGCATGCACAGTAAACCACTCTGGTCCATTTCGGAAAAGGGAGAAGATTGAGGATTTCAAATTCCTAGACTGCTGGACTGTGTGTGCACTGACAGCTCAGTATCCCTGGATGTAAGTACAGCAGGGACCAGGGAAATGGGGTGTACGGTGTTACTAACACTTTAACTACTTCAGTGCTCATTACTGTTATTTCCTTGGACCAGAGCAATTTTTACATTTCGGATCTAGGTCTATTAATTTCAAAGTAACTGTCATTACTTAAGATAAATTAATACATATATTATTTTTTGGTACAAAGAAGGGTGTATTTCATTTGCTATGCAATCTATAAAAATTAGAAAACAAAACAAGTGAAAAAAATGTTTCAAATATTACTGGTAAAAAAAAAAAAAGATTGGCAGCAAAAACATGGTGAAGGGGAGGAAGAAGTAAATTATGACTGATTAGAATTAACCAAAGCTTAAGAGGTTTAAGAGTTAAAGCGGTAGTAAACCCACTTGAAAAAAAAAATCCTGCAAGACAATAGCATAATATGTTAGTATGCATCGCATATTAACATATTATGAAATACTTACCTTAGAACCAGGCCCCCGATGCCCGAGTCGGTCAACGCCAAGGACGCTGACATGATGGTCCTCTACTTTCTTCCGGGTATGTGGCTCTGGCGCTGTGAGTGGCCGGAGCCGCGTGTCGTCACTCCCGCGCATGCACGTGGGAGCTCTTTGTTCCGGCAGCCAGCTCTGATTTTCCGGCAGCCTCTGCCGGATCAACAGAGCGCATGCGCCGCTAACGTCAGCGGATGCATGCAGGGCGAATATATCCTAAACTAGGTTTAGGAGATATTCATTTTACCTACAGGTAAGCCTTATTATAGGCTTACCCAGTGGAGGCTCGCCCATAAGGGCTCCTGGGGCAGTGCCCCACCAAAAAAATAAGAAATAAAAATAAAAATTAACTATAATTATTAACCAACAGCAGCACAGCTAGAGAGAAACTCCAAAGGAAAAAATTTCTCTCTAGCTGTGCTTCTGTTGCTAATTGCTAGAATAGATAGATTAGATAAGAAACAGAAGTGTAATCTACCTAGCAACAGGGCAGCCGTCCCACATGTCATTAAAAAGCTCTATCTAGAACACAGTAAAATTAATTCTCCACCCTCATTGGCTGCTTTCCAACATTCCATTCTAAGAATAGCAGCTTTCTGGGGCATCTGAAACTACAGACCTTAAACTGCCTAGTCCATTTGGTCTCTGCCTGGGGGGGGGGGGCAAGATCTTCTCTGCCTGCAGTTACACATTCTGGCCAGCTGCCCAGCCATGTCCCCCCCTCCACAAGTCGCACTCCGACACTTAGTCTCTACCTCCATCAGAGTTTCCCCTGTCCACCAGGGACCCTTCCCCCGCCCACCATCCTGTACAGAGCAGAGGAGGAGGACATGAGTGATCGCTCAATGGAGGAGAGGAGAGGGAGCAGCAGCTCTCCTGCCTGGATAGATCATCATGGGTGACTACAGCTTGAAGGAATGAGAAGCTCAGAGGGAGAATCAGATCCAAGGACAGCAGTGTCTGCAAGGTAAGATCTCTGACCATACATGACAGAGAGCTCCCAGCAATACACAGGCAGTGATTATTCTGTATCCATAGATAACAGATAAGGCTGAACAGGTCCCTTCCAAAGCTCAGCAGTAGGATAAGAACTCTGAGCAGGCATGTAAATCGCAAGGAGTTCTCAGGGATTAGTAATTGACCTGCAATTAGTCTGCTGACATTGGGGAAGACATTGCTCAGC
Source organism: Glandirana rugosa (assembly GCA_018402905.1). NCBI lineage: Eukaryota > Metazoa > Chordata > Amphibia > Anura > Ranidae > Glandirana > Glandirana rugosa. The sequence continues at coordinate 144,476 of BLSH010115184.1, forward strand.
AGCACCGCACACCCTCAGCTCTTCACACTTTACTGTTTAACAGGCAGCTTTAACCAACACAGCAACAACTCCACTCCTGGTGACTTCTTCACCCTGCATTCAGTGCATTGTAAGTTATGATTCATGACTTACAATGCAGGGACCAATAAGTCCCTGTAAGTTAAGACCAATAAGACCAATAAGTCACCAGGAGTGGAGTTGTTGCTGTGTTGGTTGAAGCTGCCGGTTTTCATGGAGCCTTGCTCAGCCGCTGTGCACCTCAGCATCAAACAACAGATCAAGAAGAATGTCTAATCATGACAATTTCTCTACAACAACTGCTTTCCAATGAATGCCATCTTAAATAGCCTGATTTTATAATTACATAATTAATAATACATTTTGAACTTTTTTGACAGATAATGAAGATTTATGTTAGTGAAGCTGGTCAGTTCCAAAAACCCGGGACATTTATATGGCTCACCATGTGTCAGGGGTTAGTGTAGGATTTCCAGCGTTCCTACTATGAAATAAGGAATTAGGATGGAGCTTGATGGCATAGCACATACATGAAAACCCACATAATACCAGTCTGTGCTGAGTTCCTGTGCAGACCTCACAGCTAATGTAGTTCTTTACCTTTGGGATTTAATGGATGAATGAGCCAGCAAAACTTTATTGAGAATTAGGACTGACAGCTGAGTTATACTGTACATTGAGTGGGTGGAGTCTATAAGGGGTGTGGCTTCTAAGAAGTGGGAGGGGTCAATAAGGAAGGGCGGGGTCTAGCACCCCACCATCTTAAAACTTCACCAGCCGCCACTGGGCTTACCTGTAGGTAAAAACAGTAGTGGGGGTTTACTACCGCTTTAAAGAGGGAAATAGGAACCCAGTTCCTATTCACAATGTGGCAAAACAATATTGCTACAACAAAAATCTAGACACTGCAGTCAGTTACACAATAAAAACAGCCACAGGAAGCAGGAAAGGTAGGGCCTACCACATGCACCCAAAGTATTTAAAGTTTTTTTGGGTGTGCGTGGCATGTCCAAAGTCCAAGACAGGTTAAGGAGTACTTTGGGGATACAGGAGTAGCGCAACCCCCATAGGATCCACTTGGTATAATGAGCACTCTATTCTGTCATAATTCCTTAAACTGCTCAGTCCCCACTGACACATCTGGTTATAGACTGAAAGTGCTTGTCAAGGCTGGTTAAAAAAAAAAAAAAAAAAGACCACCAGCAAGAAAATGTATAATGAGCTAGTATGCATTGCATACTAGCTCATTATGAAATGCTTACCTTAGATTGACGCCATTGCAACGGTCCCCGAGCACTGCTGTGACCGGCGTCATGTTGTGTCTGTTGTATTTCGGGAATCCTGGGCGTAGACCAATCGCAGCACGGACACCAGCGATATGATTGGCAGGAGTCGCGCTGACGTCACTCCCGCGCATGCGCACGGGAGCCGTCATTTACGGCACACTTCGTGAGGAACCTGCCCAGTCGGGCTGTTTCTTCACTGCGCATGTGCCGATGACGTCAGCACATGCAGATACAGGGAATATCTTCTGAACGGTGCATGTTTAGGAGATATTCCCGAGACCTACGGGTAAGCCTTGTTATATGCTTACCTGTAGTTTAAAGTGGTTGTCATGACTTGACAACCACTTGAAGGCAGCTCCTGTATAACTTAAGCGTTAGTATATTACCACTCTAATGCCCCGTACACACGGGACGACGATCGTACGTACGATCGTTGCAAATCGTATGTTGCATAATGTAAATAGCATACTGACATGCACCCGACGGTCGTACATACAACTTGCGGCAGGCCAGACGTGATGACGCGAACGAGCGTATAAAGAGGAAGTAGCGTCACCCTTTGGGCTCCTTCATCTAATTTCGTGTTAGTTGAAGTGGACTTGGCGCATGCGGGTTTAGCACAATACAACTTGTTGTACACAACTGCTCTACACACAATACAACGGTCGTATGCGAGCTTGTTGGTACGACCAAGTTTTCTAGTCTGCACATACAACTCCCATGCACGACCGTCGTATGTTCAACTGTTGAAAGAGCGGCCACAGACGATCGATTCTGCATGCAATGGTCGTGAGTACGACGTGTTGAACACGATCGTCATCCCGTGTGTACGAGGCTTAAGGCTTCATGCACAAAGGACTTTAGAAAAACAGCCAAAAAATGTCAGTAGCATATCAGGGATGTTTTCAGCTTTTACCAGCGTTATATTACCGCCATTTTTTCACGTTTTTTCCCGTTTTTAAAGGGCCAGCGTTTTTTTTTTTAGTTCTTTTTTTCTTCAATTGGTCTAAAACGTCCAAAAACTTTGGAGATTGATGTTTTTGAGCATTTTTGGACGTTTTTAAGTGTTTGAACATTTTTACAGCTGAAAACAGTCCTAAAAAACCCTCAGCTCTTGGTTTTTTTTACAGATCAAAAACGTCACTAGTAAAAACAGTTAATAACAGCCTGTATGTGCATGAACACAGGATAACATGGTGGAGGGTTTATTGGCTGTAGAAAAAAACGTCTGCAGCTGAAAACAGCTGCTGAAAAACAGCCAAAAAACGTCCTGTGTGCATGAAGCCTAATAGTTCACAGAAAATATGCCACATGCAACTGATAATAGGTAAAGTAAGCATTTTATAGCAAAGTAGAATAAACACAATACACATAAAAATAAACAGGTCAATAAATTGATGGGAATATTAGCCTCACCTACGGCCATTGACTTGTACCGCAATAAGCCTTTAGCCTTATTCATATTTTAGTTCAACACAATTTAACAAAGGTTATTCAATATGCCTACATGTGCTGCTTTTTAATATATTCTACTGTATTTCTTTCACAGGTTTGCCAGAACTGGATCAAATATTGACTGTGCTTTTAACAACGGAAATGTTTGTGGGAGGCTGTATAGCATTTTTCCTAGACAATACCATACCAGGTACGGTAGCAGCACTCATAATAAAATGAACTCAAGCATTTTCAGCTACAACCTTGGAAACTTTAAAAAAGAGGAGTATATAAATTAGTAGCATTATATAAATATTATTAAAACCAAAAAAACTCAACGCTATGGAAGTGACTTAATAAAAATAACCCGATGTCATAATAAAACATACATAAGTGTAAATATGTGATAACAGAACAAATAACAGTGAAACCAGGAGGCTGCTGTACTCAGGTATACACCTGCCTAATTGATGATATAATAACAAAAACAGTGCCACCCCTACAAAATGTGTGACACTACACCAAAACTCGACGCCCAATCAAAAAGGCGAAACTTGGAATAAATGTCCATACAAATCCACAAAATATAAAAATTCAAAACATACAAAAAGTATGTAAAAAAGTTCTAGAAATAACTGATGTGCTATTGCTGGTAGTACCAGCGTGCTTAAAAGTGCTCTTCAGTGCTCCACACAAGTCCGTGTAAGAAAGTGTGCCAGGTGCCAGAGCCCTCTCATGCCCACACTCACCAGAGGAAATGGACCATCTGCTTTTCAGTTAGAAAGTCAACAGAGCTGGAGGTTAATGAGGGTGAACCTTGGCCGCAGCAACTGTAAGATGAACCGGGTGTCCGGATTCACAATCCTCAGGGTACCAGCACTCCAAGTCACTCAGAAAAGAGAAAGAATCTTCATAGTACAAACTGTATTCACAAGCATTTATTGCGCAATTAAAAAACTACTTACAGAACGATTGAAGTTAAACAGCATAAAATCTCGATATCTCTTATTTGCAACAGCACGAATGAACGTTCCACCATAGCATCAACACCAACAGGATGTGACGTAGTCGACTGTGATGGACCGAAAATTACGTCAACGCGTTTCGCTCTATGAATAGAGCGTCATCACAGACCATGATGCAGGGCAGCCAATCAACAAGCATTTTACTCGTTTGCCCTTAGAAGCCATCACAGCCATGCCTACTAATGGCATGGCTGTGATAGGCTAGTGCATCATGTGACCCTGCCTCTATATGAGCTGGAGTCACGTATGCCGCGTGTCACATCATCTCAGGCTAGTGTAGGGAGAGCACGCTGCCGGCGCTGTGAGGGACAGATTACCGATCTAATATGATCTCATCCTGCATTACTGACAGATTCCTGGCGGTGCTGTGAGGGGAAAGCTTAGCATTCTAAAACCATCTGATAGTGGACTAGGTAGAGTTTACTAGTGCTGTGAGGGATAGATTACCAATCTAATATCATCTCATCATGCATTACAGACAGGTTCCTGGCGGTGCTGTGAGGGGAAAGCTTAGCGTTCTAAAACGATCTGATACTGGACTCGGTACAGTTCACTGGTGCTGTGAGGGACAGATTATTGTTCTAAAATCATCTCCTAGTGCTATAGGGAGAGGTTCCTGCTGGTGCTGTGAGGGACAGATTATTGTTCTAAAATCATCTCATCATAGTGCTACAGGGAGAGGTTCCTGCTTCTCCTGTGAGGGACAGATTACTGTTCTAAAATCATATCATACTGGTGTAGGGAGAGGTTCCTGCTGCTGGTGTGAGCGGTTCATTTCTTGCACATAAATAAAAAGTGCGTCTACGTTGCTGTTTTCCAAAAAAAAAGAAGAATTTATTCTTCTTTTTTTTTTTTTGTATTAATAAATAGTGCTACATAGTACATTTGCGGCCAGAATGAGGAGAGCGTCAAATAAGGGACGTGGTTGTGGTGCTGCTGGTGTTGGTGAAGTTCTTGTTGCAAGGAGAGGATGTGGTCAATTTGTGGCAGCTACACGCACAAGTGAAACACCTTCTTCGGGTGCGAGTAGCCGACAGAACCTTCAGCGTTATATGGTAGGACCGAATTCCGCTCAACGAATGGTGAGGCCAGAACAAGTACATGCGCTAGTAGATTGGGTGACTGACAATGCATCCAGTTCCTTCACATTGTCTCCCACCCGGTCCCTTGATGAAAGCTCAGAGTTGGCACCTGAACCCCATGGCCATCTGTCTTTCACCTCAGCCCCTTGTAAATCAGCCAAGCAGTCTGAGCCCCAAGTCATGCAACAGTCTCTTATGCTTTTTGATGACTCTCCTGGTGTGCTTTCCGTGGGCCATCCACATAGCCCTGCCCCAGAAGTGGAAGACATTGAGTGCACCGATGCCCAACCACTTCTGTTGCAGGATGAGGACATGGAAACACCAGCGCAGCATGTCTGATGATGACGAAACACAGGTGCCAACTGCTGCAGCTTTCCACAGTGTGCAGACTGACAAGGAGGGCAGTGGTGAAGGGTGGGTGAAAGATGATGTGGAGGAGGATGATGAGGTCCTAGACCCCACATGGAATGAAGGTCATGCGAGTGACATGTGCAGTTTTGAGGAAGAGGTGGTGGTCACACAGAGGCACCAGCACAGCAAAAGAGGAAGCAGGTTGCAAAAGCGGAACGAGCGTCCCCTAGACAGTATGCCTGCTACTACCCACTGCACCCAGGGATCTAGCACACCAAAGGCTGCTCAAAGGCGTTCTCCAGTGTGGCAGTTCTTCAGACAATGTGCTGACGACAAGACACAAGTGGTTTGCATGCTGTGCAATGAGAGCCTGAAGCGAGGCATACATCTTCTAAACCTGAGCACAACCTGCATGACCAGGCATCTAAATTCAAAACACGAGCTGCAGTGGAATAAGTACCTCAAAATCCAAGAAAGGTCTCGGCCTCCTCCTGCTTCCTCTTCTGCTGCTGCCTCGGCCTCTTCCTCCACCTCTACAGTGCCAGTGTCACCTGCCACCCAGCAAACAGATGATGTGACAGCAACGCCACCATGTCCACCACCATCCCCAAGCATTTCCACACGGTCCCATGGAAGCTTACAGCTCTCCATCTCCCAAACACTGGAGAGAAAGAGGAAGTACCCCCCCCCCACCCACCCACGATCCCTGGACCTGAATGCCAGCATTTCAAAATTCCTGGCCTTTGAAATATCTCGCTAACTGCACACTGGGCAAATGTAGTGGCGGGTGGGCCTGAGGCGGGTAGCCGTTTGGCGCATGTCCTTCCACCACCGAGGATTGCAGAACATTTCTCTTTGCCTCCTGTTGCCTCCTCCTCCTACTGCGCTTCCACCTCCTCCTCTACCACCTCCTCATCCACTCAGCGTAACACCTTCACCACCAACTTCAGCACATCCAGAGGAAACGACAGCAGGCTGTTTTAAAACTGATATGTTTGGGGGATAAACCCCACACTGCGCAGCAGCTGTGGACGGGCGTTGAACAAAAGACCGATGAGTGGTTGTTGACACTGAGCATCAAGCCCGGCCTGGTGGTGTGCGATAATGGGCGAAATCTCGTAGCATCTCTGAGCCTAGCAGGTTTGACGCACATCCCTTGCCTGGCGCATGTGCTGAATTTGGTGGTGCAGAAATTTCTAAAAAACTACCTGGATATGTCAGAGCTGCTGCAGAAAGTGCGGGCCATCTGTACACGCTTTCGGCATTCTCACCCTGCTGCTGCTCGTCTGTCTGCGCTGCAGCGGAACTTCGGCCTTCCCGCTCACCGCCTCCTATGTGACATGCCCACAAGGTGGAACTCCACCTTGCACATGCTGGAGAGACTGTGCGAGCAGCAGCAGGCAATAGTGGAGTTTCAGCTGCAGCACGCACGGGTCAGTCGCTCTGCGGAACAGCACTACTTCACCAGCAAGGAGTGGGCCTCCATGCGAGACCTGTGTACCATATTGCGGTGTTTCGAGTACTCCACCAACATGGCCAGTGCCGATGACGCTGTTCTCAGCGTTACTATCCCACTTCTATGTCTCCTTGAAAAAACACTTCGGGCGATGATGGAAGAGGATGTGGCACAGTAGGAAGAGGGGTCATTTCCACGGCTATTAGGCCAGTCATTCACAAGTGGCTTGGAGGGTGGGTTCCTGCACCAGCATAGGCCAAGTAAAACATTTTCAAGCCAGGGCACAGTTCTGGAGGATGAGGAGGACGAGGAAGATGATGAGGAGGAGGAGGAACCGTGTTCACAGCAGGGTGGCACCCAACGCAGCTCGTGGGCATCACTAGAGCGTGGCTGGGGGGATACGGAGGACACAGATGATACACCTCCCACAGAGGAGAGCTTGTCTTTGCCTCTGGGCAGCCTGGCACACATGAGCGACTACATGCTGCAGTGCCTGCTCAACGACAGCCGAGTTGCCAACATTGTAACTTGTGCTGATTACTGGGTGGCCACCCTGCTGGATCCCCATCACAAGGACAACGTGCCGTCCTTAATTCCCTCATTGGAGCATGGTCTGAAGATGCGCGACTACAAGCGCACGCTATTAGACGTGCTGCTGAGGGCATTCCCAAATGACACAGGTGGCTCAGTAGAAGCACAAGGCGAAGGCGGAGGAGGAGGAAGAGGTCACCAAAGCAGCCGTGGCACCGCCAGCACCTCAGAAGGCAGGGCTAGCATGGCTGAAATGTGGAAAAGCTTTGTCAGCAGCACGCCACAACAAACAGCACCACCAGCTGATAGGCAACGTCTTAGCAGGAGGCAGCATTTTAGCAACATGGTGGAACAGTATGTGTGCACATGCTTACATGTACTGACTGATGGGTCTGTCCCATTCAACTTCTGGGTCTCCAAATTGGGCACATGGCCTGAGCTTGCCCTTTATGCCTTGGAGGTGCTGGCCTGCCCTGCAGCCAGTGTATTGTCTGAACGTGTGTTTAGCACGGCAGGGGGCGTTATCACAGACAAGCGCAGCCACCTGTGCACAGCCAATGTGGACAAGCTAACGTTTATTAAAATGAACCAGGCATGGATCCCACAATACTTGTCTGTACCTTGTGCAGAATAGCCATTTAGACCAGCCTCACACAGCCATTGGTATACTTGTTTTTTTTTAATATGTCTCAATATTTTGGGGGCTACCCCAATAAAAAAAAAAACAAACAAAAAACAGTGCTGGCTACCTCCTCCTCCTCCACCGCAACTTCCACCTACACTGCCACAGTCACGGCCTAGTCAACCTCTAGGCTCCTACTCCACATCCACCTCCTCCTCCCATTTTTATTTTTTTCATGTGATTTTAAGTTATTTCCCTATCCACATTTGTTTGCAGGGCACTTGTCCTACTATTACCCCCATTTTGCTTCCTTTTGCAGCCCTCTAGCCCTTTCCAGGACTTTTTTACTGACATTTTTGTGCCCAAAAGTTCGGGTCACCATTGACTTCAATGGGGTTCGGGGTCCGGGGTCAAGTTCGGATCAAGTTCGGTACCGAACTCGAACTTTTCCAGACGAACCCGAAAATCCAGGTGTCCGCTCACCTCTAGTCCTGACCATGTAATAATTGAGGACCTTATGCTTAGAATTTGCTATGAATATAATTTGGTATTGCTATTACCTTTTGGTTTATCATGGTATTATTTATGCTATATTTTAACATCTTTTAAATTCTGGATGAGCTATTTTAGTTTGTTCGGTGGCTGTAAAAATGTACATGACTGAGCTACTTTCTTTATAGAAATGGGTACATTTATCAGCATGAACATATTCATCTAGTTATTTTACTGAGCCAGGCCTGGACTGGAACAAAAAATAGACCCGGGCATTTTAGACTGAGCAGCCCATTTGGTTTTTATTCACAGTCCCTCCCTGGGAGGACCACGCCAGACTCGATATGGAAGTAGAAAACAGAATCTGGCTATGCACATGGCGTAACAGATTCAGTTTTCTGTCTTCCTTCACCAAGTTTTTACAGGCAGCTACCACTGAGAGCATAATGTTCTGCTCAGTTGGTGTCACTGCCTAGAGGCCCACATGGCTAGTGGCAGAGAACCAGAAGGGCCAGGTGCATGATATATGTAATGTTATTATTATTATTATACAGGATCTATATAGTGCCTACAGTTTGTGCAGCACTTTACAATGTAGAGGGGGGACAGTACAATTACAATAAAGTTCAATACAGAAGGGGCAGGAGGACTGTCTTCATAGACAGTCTAGACGTATCTAGCATAGATATAGTTTATGCTGTTATGATCTCTGGCCCCCACAGAGGATGAAAGCCCTGGATCATCAGCACAGATAACAGTGGGTAGGCTTTCAGGCCATCCTCTGTGGGGGCCACAGATCATAACAGCATAGATCATATCTATGCTAGATACGTCTAGACTGTCTATGTAGACAGTCCTCCTGTCCCTTCTGTATTGAACTGTATTGTAATTGTACTGGCCCCCCTCTACATTGTAAAGTGCTGCACAAACTGTTGGTGCTATATAAATCTCAGCATCATATAGGCTGCTGCTATGATCTGTGGTCTGAACTAGGAAAGACCGCACAATACACATACCAGGCTTCCATTCATATTGCTATCCCATCCTTGCATCAAATGAGGGGGCTACAATGATCTATGGGCAGGTAATGACAACACAATGGCAATGTCCAGCTTCCATCCATACTTCATAGTGATGTCTTAGTCCTTGCGTTCTATTGCTATGGCCTGGACAGAAGATGACAAACCTGGATCCTCAGCACAGATCACAATAGCAAGGCTTCCATTAATATAGATCTCCCAGCCTTGCATCATATGGGGTACAAGAATTATGATCTGTGTCCTGGACAGATGATGACAGCACCATGGCCATGCCAGGTTCACATTCATAGTGATGCCTTAGTCCTTGCAGGTTATTGCTATGTCCTGGCCATTAAAGACAGTCCTATGTGCTGATCAAAGATCACAATACCCGGCTCCCATTGACAGTGTTGATCCATCCATCCATAGCCCCCCTCCCCCCCATGCTGTGCCCCCCCTTACCATTTTGTAAAGCTCCATTGCTGCTCCGTATACATAAACATCCTCCTCCCCAGTGTCCTCCCACCCCACTGGTGTCTGGCTCTGCTCACTCCTGATTGGGTGATGAGCTTGGTCCCAGTCAGAGTGCATTGGTCTATTTTGGTGCAGGTCTGTATGCATTGTGGGTATAGTTAGTCAGGTTGAAAAAAGACACAAGTCCATCCAGTTCAACCAAAAAAAAAAAATGTATATACATATATATATATATACATATACACATACACATATACATACACACACACACACACACATACAATCAAATAATCCCATATACAATCCTTCACCCACAGTTGATCCAGAGGAAGGCAAAAAAACCCAGCAAAGCATGGATCCAATTTGCTATAACGGGGGAAAAAATTCCTTCCTGATTCCCAGAGAGGCAATCGGATTCACCTTGGATCAACTTTACCTAAAGATGTTAGTACCCAGTTATATTATTTACATTAAGGAAAGAATCCAGGCCTTTTTTAAAGCAATCCACCGAGCTGGCCAAAACCACCTCTGGGGGGAGTCTATTCCACATTTTCACAGCTCTTACTGTGAAGAAACCTTTTTCCTCTAGACGTAAAGAGTGCCCCCTTGTCCTTTGTGATGACCTTAAAGTAAATAACTTCACACCAAGTTCACTATATGGACCACTTATATACTTGTACATGTTGATCATATCCCCACTTAATCTCCTCTTCTCAAGAGAGAATAAATTCAGATCCTCTAATCTTTCCTCATAGCTGAGCTCCTCCATGCCTTTTATTAGTTTGGTTGCATGCCGCACAGTGACTAGATTTGCCACCTTATCCCTTTAAACCCGAACACATATTAATTACACAGGTTCTGTGGCTGATTAAGGTGGTAATTAAAGTCACTTAGTGCCTTGTCTGCATTAAATTAGCCTCAGAACCTGTGTAATTCATATGTGTTTGTGTTTAAAGGGATGAGGTGGCAACCCTACCAGTGACCCCAACCCACCAGGCACCCTTCGGCCAGTCCGAGCCTGTATTACAGAAACATTTGAGATTGTTTCTTTGAAGAACATTACAACAGATTTTCTTACTGTTCCAAATGAGATCTCTTGGTTGCCAGAAATTGCCTGTCACCACAGACATTAAAATCTTTGTCTCTTTCAGTTAGACTGATATCTTATGTCTATGCCATGGCTGCTCAACTGTTTGGAAAGCCCAAGAAGGGTGTCTGTCTAATAATTTAGAGGGAAATTTTAAAAAGGAGCACACACTGGTAGGGTGGCAACACATTGAAAGGTTTATATCATACACAACAGCCTTGCAAAATGTTTATTCTGAACCTTATGTCTACACATGCAGCTTAAAGTGACTCTGCCATGAGGCAATTAAGTGGACTGCCCCTGCTGGCCTCATTTAGAAAACATTAGTTGTTTGTCTTTATCGGACTTAAAGCCAGTGGCAGAACAATCACAGTCACAGCAGTCGCGGCTCCAACTGGGCCCTGGAGCTCTGCTACTGCAGGGGGGCCAGCCGCTCGTCCATGTGAGAGGCCCCCACCTGCCCGTCGGTCAGTGTGAGGGGCCCCCGTCCAGTCAGTATGAGGGGCCCCCGCCAGTGGCGCTGTCACAGGGCAGGGAAAGAGAGAGGAGTGAGCTCACTGAGCTGTAAATGTGTGGGGGGTGCCCAGGCGCGGAACTTACCATTATCCGGAGGACAGAGCCAGGATAAATAAAACTCTCTCTCTCCTCGTGTACAGTAGGGGAGAGAGAGACACACAGAGACGGCCAACGCTTAAAATGATTGTCAACCTGTGACAACCACTTTAACCTACAGGTAAGCCTAGAATAAGGCTTACCTGTAGGTACACTGCATATCTCCCAAACCTGTATGGTTCAGGAGATATGCAGTGTTTTGCATGTGCCGACGTTTATGTCGGCACATGCGCAGTGAAGAAACGGCCTCCGTGCCGTTTCCCCACTGACCCTGTGACGTGATTGGCGGCTCCCACACGTATGCGCGGGAGTGACGTCACCCGACTTCGGCCAGTCACAGAGCAGGAGTTGTGGCCCCGGAAGTAAGAGGGGCAGAAGATGGACACGGCCTGGAGTGGGGACATCGCTGGACGCCGCAGGCTTCGTTTCCAGGTAAGTAGCCCATTAGGCTTCTAATTTACAGGGTTATATTGAGGAAGTAAACCCAATCTGGATTTACTTCCTCTTTAACATAGGACAGGACTTACTGGAGTTAACTTTGTATGTTAACCAGCAGATGATTGGTTGCTAGGACTGCCTAGCTTGTTAATAGGAAAAATGAACTCCAGCAGTTCCCGCCCTCTGTTCATAGCTGATGTCTGTGTCTCCCCCTTTGCATAAGGTAGGAAGGTGCAGAGATGGCAGGGTCTTTGTAAAATGGAGGGGGTCCAGAGCTGTGAGGGGGGTCCATAGCTGGGGGGGCAGAGCTGTGGGGGGTTCTGTGTAATGTAAAGGGGCCCAGAGGTACAGGGGTTTGTGTAACATAAAGGGGGTGCAGGGGTTTGTGTAATGTAAAGGGGCCCAGAGGTGCAGGAATTTGTGATATGTAAAGGGGATGCAGAGGTGCAGGGGTTTGTGTAATGTAAAGGGGCCCAGAGGTGCAGGGGTTTGTGTAATGTAAAGGGGCCCAGACGTGCGGGGGTTTGTGTAGTGTAAAGGGACGCAGAGATGCGGGGGTTTGTGTAATGTAAAGGGGCCCAAAGGTGCGGGGGTTTGTGTAATGTAAAGGGGTCCAGAGGTGCAGGGGTTTATGCAATGTAAAGGGGTCCAGAGGTGCAGGGGTTTGTGTAATGTAAAGGGGCCCAGAGGTGAACGGGTTACGCCTTTGCTTAACCACTTGCCGACCGCCCGCCGCAGCGTGACGGCGGCAAGGTGGCTTGTTATCGCGAATCGCCGTCACAGGACGGCGGCCGTGATAACTAGCATTGTGAGCACGCACGCACCGCCGGAGGCGTGCTAGCTCACTCACTGTGTTCGGGGGGAGCCAGGGAGTGGGAAGGGCAGACTCGATCGCCGCCGACTACCTGCGATGGCTCCCCCGCACTGAAAGAACGGAGGTCCGTGCATGTAAACACGGATCTCCGTTCTGTTGAAGGGGGAAGGGCGATGATCACAGCCTTCCTGTATATGGAAGCTGTGATCATCTCCTTTCCCCAGTCAGGGCAGCCCACACACAGTTAAAACATGCCCAGGGAACACAGTTAACCCTTAGAGCGCCCCCTGCAGGTTAACCCCTTCACTGCCAATGGAGCAAAGGGTTTTGGTCGTGGGACTTTAAATGAGGTACGCCCCAAACAAAAAGAGTACAAGATGTATAAAATGTAGAAATTTATTCAACATACTAATAAAGGTAGCATAATCACATTGAAATACATTAATCCAATCAACATAAGTCATGACACATGGCTGGCATGACAAATATATTAATAAAAAATTCATGAATTTACATGCATAGATGAAATGAATTACATGATGAATACATGATGAAATAGTACAGAATTCATTTGATATGAGCATTGATAACCACTCTACGCGTTTCGTGGCGTAATAGCCACTCATCAGGAGTGCAATGCTGTATTAATCTGTAGCTGTAGATATAATGAAATAAATAGTTTAATCCAATCCTGGTGGGATTAAGGAAGGGAGAACATAGAAAAGGAGAATAAACTACTTACATGTCAGCTCAATAAAATAAATTGCCTAAAATGAGTGAAGGAAGTGCCAACAACAGTGTCCACCCCGGGGCTGAGGCAGGGAAATTCCGTCCGCCACGGGGAACCAGGCAGGGCAGAGGCCGTATAAGATGAATGGAATGTGCCAAGTAATAGGCATAGAAAGAAAAACTGCCCCCTTTGAACCTACAATAATGTCAAACATAAGAAATTGGTATATGTATATCAATATAAATGTAATGAGTACAAGTTGTATCTTAAGGTATATATTGGAGATTGGTAGGTTGGGGGGGGGGGGGGAAGTCAATGGTTGCCACTGAAGGTGACTAAGGTGTAACTATAGAAAAGTAAAAAGACCAATACCAAGTGGAATAAGGTAGTAGCAATGGGATCACAGTCCTCGGAGTGATGTATAGGTGCATAAAAAAGAGGGATACAAAACAAAAAAATATATATATATTAGTACGTAGGCTAGTGCCAGTAAAAGGCAGATATGAATAACAGAAGAGCAAACCAAAATGCCAGATGGGTGAAGACATAGAGTGGGGGAATAAATAACCCCTCAAACAAGGACTTACCAGGATGGAATAGGTGATAGATATATAGCAGGACGTGCTTCACTGATGTGGTGAACTAGGGAATGGTGTGGTGGCTGGCCCTGGCTGATATAGCCCAGGTGAGGGGCGGGTCCCTGCCAGCATCATACAAGGCGCATTGAGGAGACAGGTGTGCGCAGCCGATCAAGAACACGGCGCATGCGCCAGAGATCGGGCTGCACACCATTGCCCCTCAGTGTCTGATGGAGAAACATCAGCCCCTAAAGCACGGCGTCGGATGACGCCGTGGGTGGGGCCGATGAGCATGACGCCGATCCATAGGAGGACACACCCCGCCCACCTCTCACGGTAGGGAGGAGACGGGGAGGTACTGTCATGGATCGCACCCCCGGGGCGGACTCAGACAACTATCCCCCACTCAAGGCTAATAAGATGGTCAATAATGTTGAAAAAGGGGTGTTAATGCAAAAATAGTATGTAAAAAACAGATGAGAGGATTAGCTCATCTGTAATTGTGATGTGACGGATCACGGGGGACCGCGGGTGTCTTCCACCCAATAATACAATATAAAAGAAAAAGTGTGAACTGTCACTATCACTGTGGCATACCTCCATCCCTATATAACATATGGAGCAAAGGGTTTTGGTCGTGGGACTTTAAATGAGGTATGCCCCAAACAAAAAGAGTACAAGATGTATAAAATGTAGAAATTTATTCAACATACTAATAAAGGTCGCATAATCACATTGAAATACATTAATCCAATCATGGAATACATTAATCCAATCTGCGATTTTTAGCGATACTGCGATATTGCAGTGGACATATCGGAACATTTTGACACTTTTTTGGGACCATTGGCATTTATACAGCGATCAGTGCTATAAAAATGCACTGATTACTGTGTAAATGCCATTGGCAGTGAAGGGGTTAACCTGCAGGGGGCGCTCTAAGGGTTAACTGTGTTCCCTGGGCGTGTTCTAACTGTGGGGGGACTGCCCTAACAGGAGAAGGGAAGTGATCACACCTTCCATGTAGAGGAAGGCTGTGATCACAGCCCTTCCCCCTCACACAGAACGGAGGTCCGTGTTTACTTACACGGACCTCCGTTCTTTCACTCCGGGGGGGGGCATCACGGGTGGTCGGCGGAGATCGACTCCGCCGCACCCGCTCCCTGGCCCTCCCCGGACACAGTGAGCGCATGGGCGCGCCTCCTCACTGTGCGCTATCTGGCAGCCGCCGTCAGATGACGGCGATTTGCCTTACAGAGCCACTTTGCCGGCTTGTCTCTCCCCTCTCCGCACCGATCGGTGCAGTGTGACATGAGAGGGGGGAGAGGGGGGAGAGAGGAGATGCAGCGGTGCTGTGGGCAGGATCTGAAGTGCCCACAGCACCGCTGTGTGCCAGGCAGGGACCCCCATCCAGCCTTTACCCATGCCCACACCCTCATCCATGACCACCCATCTGTGTTATCAGTCACCCATAAATCCATGCCCACCCATCACCCATGCTCACCCATCCGTCACCCATGAATCCATGCCCATCCATCTGTGCCCACCCATGACCCATCCGTCACCCATGCATCCATGCTCACCCATCCGTCACCCATGCATCCATGCTCACCCATCCGTCACCCATGCATCCGTGCTCACCCATCCGTCAGCCACGCATCCGTGCTCACCCATCCGTCACCCTTGCATCCGTGCCCACCCATCTGTCACCCATGCGTCCGTGCTCACTCATCCGTCACCCATGCATCCGTGCTCACCCATCCGTCACCCATGCTTCCGTGCTCACCCATCCATGCTCACCCATCTGTCACCCATGCATTCATGCTCACCCATCTGTCACCCATGCGTCCGTGCTCACCCATCTGTCACCCATGCATCCATGCTCACCCATCCGTCACCCATGCGTCCGTGCTCACCCATCTGTCCCCCATGCATCCGTGCTGACTCATCCGTCACCCATGCATCCGTGCTCACCCATCCATCACCCATGCGTCCGTGCTCACCTATCCGTG
>BLSH010115184.1:181284-193163 GCA_018402905.1 Glandirana rugosa
AAAAAAATAAAAAAAATAAAAATGTAATTGGAACAACAGACTGATACCTAAATACAAATAGGGTTCGTACAAACTTCGGTAAATGACAACTGACAGAGTGTTGGAGACAACCATCAAATAAGGTTAGTAGTTGGTGGGAAAGTCATTTTATTATGAAAGATTCTAATCAAAACTTGAAGGGGGGTCAATCAAACTCCAGTACAGGGGCACAAGAACTAAAACCAAAGTATAACTTTTCTGACGGGAGTGGGGGGAAGTTCAAAACTAATCTTAGAAAGTATTATTTTACTGAAAGGGTGGTTGATGATTGGAATAAACTACCAACAGAGGTTGTGAGACAGTCAACAGTAAATGGCTTCAAACATGCTTGGGATAAACATAAATCCATAGTCAGACAACAAGGTTAATGTAAAAATAAAAAAAATAAAAAAAAAAAATAAATAAAAAGGGGCAGACTCGATGGACTACTCAGTCTTTTTCTGCCGTCACGTTTCTATGTTTCTATGTTTCTATAGTATAGTGTTCCCAAAAATGGCAAAATGTCCAAACAGAGGTATACTAGTGAAGAGGCCTACATGTTGCTGAGCATAACAGATGAGAGCGAACAGGAAGCCTCACTGTCAGATTCAGGTTCAGTATACGAACCCGTAGAGAGCAGCGGCACCCTGACAGATAGCTCTGACGACGGAGTAGTGGTCCCTACTAAGGTCAGGCATACCTTCTTCTGTTGCTGAGGTACAACAACCACAGGGTTCTTGTATGGAGTAGAGAGCCAGTACTAGTGCCGCCCAACCTTCTAGTGAACTGGCAAACACCAGCGGTCTAGTACGTCCTGGTCATAGACAAACAAGCACTGCAGTATCACTTGGTGACGTGGCGAGTCCCATAAGTGCAGTTCAAGCTGGTGCGGGGGCTAGAACAAGTAGTGTCCCGCAGCCACCAAGAATTCAAAGACAGGCCCATGGAGCCCATAGTGCCCTTCCTGATGAGCTTGCAAACCCTGACTGGCAACCCACCACTTCTATAGCGCCCATACTTCCCCCATTCACTGGCCAACCCAGAATTAAGCTGTACAGAGCAAAGCAATTTATATGCTGGTCAATTTATCGCCGAAAATCCCCATCTGACCCTTGCCAGAGAATTTGCCTGGAAACCTATTATGTTTCCCAAATGTAATACTTTTCTGGGCCTATCCCTCTTCATGAGCATAACTAAAAAAAGTGAGTTACGGTCATATTGGTCTACTAACCCAATTCACCATATGCCCGTGTCCTCTGCTTCCATGACCAGGACTAGATATGAGCAGATCTTGCGGTTCATGCACTTCATGACAATAAACTCTGTCGTCCTCGGGGTGACCCGAATACGATCGGCTCCACAAAATTCAGCCCCTCGTAAACCACTTCAACCAACAATTCATAGCCATGTTTATTCCTGATCAAGTTGTCTGTGTTGACGAGTCCCTGATTACATTTTCTGTCCCCCTTGCTTTCAAACAGTATCTCCCCAGCAAGCATGCCAGATATGGGGTTAAGATGTATAAGCTCTGTGACAGGGCCACAGGCTATACATATAGTTTTTTGGTTTACGAGGGAAAAGATAGTCGCATGGAGCCCCCCCAACTGCCCAGACTACATAGGGAGCAGCGACAAGATTGTTTGGGACTTGGTGTCACCCTTTATTCGGAAAGGGGTACCACTTGTACGTGGACACTTATTACACAAGCGTGCCACTTTTTGGTCACCTTTTTGATTGTGCAATTGGCACATGCGGCACCATGCAATCTAATCACCGGGGCTTCCCCCAACAGCTTGTAGATTCCTGACTTAGACGGGGGGAGAGAGTCTGCTTGAGATGTAATAAATTGCTTGCAGTGAAGTGGAGGGACACATGGAGTGTTTTTGTTCTGTCCTCAATTCACACAGATACGATGGTCCAAATTACAACGGCGACTGGAGTTGTTAATTAGCCCCTCTGTGTCCACGAATACAACCTTAACATAGGAGGGTAGGGTGGACTTCAACGACCAGATAATGGCACCGTACTTAGTTGCCCATAGAGCCAGACGCTGGTACAAAAAAGTGTCTCTATACTTATTTCAGTTGGCTCTAATGAACGCTTATGTACTTTACAAAGCGTCAAAATGAAATGGATACTTCCTAAATATCCATGAAGAGATCATCACAGCCCTTTTTCCAGACGGTGCTGTGGCCAAACTTCCCAATGCCAATGCAGAGAGCCGGCTACATTAGAGGCATTTTCCGGATGTCCTCCGTGGTACCTCTACCCAAAGAATACCCCAAAGAAGATGTGTCTGCAGAAAATGCGGATATAGGCGTGACACCCATTTTTATTGTCCTTCCTGTCCTGACCAACCTGGTCTCTGCAATGTTTCCGTCGCTACTACACACTAGTGGAGTATTAGCGTTGGGTACAGCATGGCACAGTCCTAGGGTGCACTTACACAGGGTGTCAAAAGATGAGATGGCCATCGCATTTTGAGAGACCCTAAGCTGGAACATGTATAGTTAAAATAAGTGCTAAAAAAATAAATAAATAAAAAAAAACAAAAAATAAAAAAGTCAAAAATAGTTGTTGTTTTTCTCTCTCTTTTATTCTCTCTCTATTGTTACTGTATTTTATGCTTAACGTAATGTTTTATTGTTACTGTGTTTAATTGTGTTTGCTTTGCAGGTATGTCATTCTACTTTTATACTTTACTGTTACCGTGCTTTATTGTTAACCATCATTTGCTTTGCAGGTACGCCATTCAGCTGCAGCACGGGTTTATTTATTTTGACAGCAACAGGGTTTGTTCTCACGATATGTAAACTCATGACACCATCGCTTTAGGAGATGATTTTACCACCACAGTTAAAAAAAAAGTCATATATGCCGAAGCATAGGGGCAGGGGTGGACATTAGGGGTGGGTTTCCCCTGCGCTTTGGCATATATTTTTAGAATGGTGCATGTATGTCCATCATTAGAAGTGGGTTGATGCAGGGCGGTATTCTAATGGTGGGCATACCACCAATTATTCAATATGAATGGAGGAATCGGTTAGGGTCTCTTTTTTAATTTAACCCACAGGCTGCATGAAAAAAAAGAACATTACAATGTATGCCCAACAAGGACCAACGACGTACTGGTATGTTGCTGGAGTAGTTATACCGGAATGATGCCTGCAGGTTTAGGTATCATCTTGGTATTGTTCTTTTCAGCCGACGGTCAGCTTTCGTGTAAAAGCAATCCTAGTGGTTAATTAGCCACTAGACTGCTTTTACAAGCAGTGGGAGGGAACATCCCGCCATCTTTCGTGGTTTTCTCGGTCTCTCCTGTCCCATTGGGGAACACGACAATGTAGCCAGTGGTTCCACCAGTTGACCATAGAGCTGATCAGAGACTAGAATGGCTCCAATCATCTCTATGGCCTAAGAAACTGGAAGCTACGAGCATTTCTTGACTTCGGTTTCGCCGGATATAAACAGCGCCATTGGGAAATTGGGAACGCATCTTAACACAACGATCTTGATGTGGTCAGATGCTTAAGGCCAGAGGAGAGATTCAGAGTCTAATAGACCCCAAATTTTTTTTAAAAAGAGTACCTGTCACTACATATTGCCATGTAGTGACACGCATGCAAAGGTGAACGCAAGCGCCAGTCTCGCGTTGTATGTAAACAGCAATTGCACCATGCATGTGAGGTATCACCATGAATGTCAGATCGAGGGCAGTAATTCTAGCAGTAGACCTCCTCTGTAAATCTAAAGTGGTAACCTGTAAAGGCTTTTAAAGGCTTTTAAAAATGTATATAGTTTGTTGCCACTGCGCAGGTGTGCGTAATTTTAAAGCATGACATGTTTGTTATCTATGTACTCAGCATAAGATCATATTTTATATTTCCCCAAACATTTGGGCAATATAATGTGTTTTTGTGCATTAATATTCAAAAAGGTTTTTTTTCCAAAAAATTGTGTTTGAAAAATCGCTGCGCAAATACTTTGTGGAAAAAAAATTGCACCACCCACCATTTTAATCTGTAGGGCCTCTGCTTTAAAAAAATATAACATAATATTTGGGGGTTCAAAGTAATTTTCTAGCAAAAAAATATATATATTTTTAATGTAAACAAAAAGTGTCAGAAAGGACTTGGTGGTTCAAGTGGTTAGAAGAGTGATGTGTGGCATAAGCTTGTAATGTTGGGCATAAAATGCCAGGACAATTCATACCCCCCAAATGACCCATTTTTGGAAAGTAGACACACCAAGCTATTTGCTGAGAGGCACGTTGAATCCATGGAATATTTTATATTTTGCCACAAGTTTTGGGAAAATTACAATTTGTTTTTTTTGTTTTACACAATGTTGTCACTAAATGATATATTGCTCACACATGGTATGGGTATATGTGAAATTACACCCCAAAATACATTCTGGTACTTCTCCTGAGTACAGGGATACCACATGTGTGAGACTTTTTGGGAGCCTAGCCACGTACAGGACCCCGAAAACCAATCACTGTCTTCAGGATTTCTAAGGGCGTAAATTTTTGATTTCACTCTTCACTACCTATCACAGTTTTGGAGGCCATGAAATGCCAATATAGCACAAACCCCCCTAAATGACTCCATTTTGGAAAGTAGATACCCCAAGGTATATGCTAAGAGGCATGGTGAGTATTTTACAGCTCTCATTTGTTTTGAAAAATGAAAGTAAAATATATATTTTTTTATTTTTTCAATTTTCAAAACTTTGTGACAAAAAGCGAGATCTGCAAAATACTCAGCATGCCTCTCTGCAAATAGCTTGAGGTGTCTACTTTCCAAAATGGGGTCATTTGGGGGGGGGGGGGGTTGTGATAGGTAGTGAGGAGTGAAAGCAAAAAATTAGAAATCCTGAAGACGGTGATTGGTTTTCGGGGACCTGTACTCGGCTAGGCTCCCAAAAAGTCTCACACATGTGGTATCCCCGTAATCAGGAGAAGCAGCAGAATGTATTTTGAGGTGTAATATATCCATGGCACATGCGAGCAATATATAATTTCAGTGACAACTTTGTGTAAACATTATTTCTTTTGTCATTTTTCCATCACTTGTGACAAAAATATAAAATATTCAATGGGCTCAACATGCCTCTCAGCAAATACCATAGGGTGTCTACTTTCCATAAAGGGGTAATTTGGAGGGGTTTTATACTGCCCTTCCATTTTAGCACCTCAAGAAATTAGATAGGCAGTCATAAACTAAAAGCTGCGTAAATTCCAGAAAATGTACCCTAGTTTCAATGGGCTCAACATGCCTCTCAGCAAATACCATAGGGTGTCTACTTTCCATAAAGGGGTAATTTGGAGGGGTTTTATACTGCCCTTCCATTTTAGCACCTCAAGAAATTAGATAGGCAGTCATAAACTAAAAGCTGCGTAAATGCCAGAAAATGTACCCTAGTTTGTAGACTTTTGCGCAAACCAATAAATATACGCTTATTGAAATTTTTCTTTACCCAAGACATGTGGCTGAATACATTTTGGCCTAAATGTATGACTAAAATTGAGGTTATTGGATTTTTTTCATAATGCAAAGTAGAAAATATAATTTTTTTTCAAATGTTTCAGCCTTTCTTTGTTTATATCATATATAATATGATATATAATAAAAATTCCGGGTGATCAAATACCACGAAAAGAAAGCTCTATATATGGGGAAAAAAGGACGCAAATTTAGTTTGGGTACAGCATCGCATGACCGCGCAATTACCAGTTAAAGCAGCGCAGTGCCAAATTGTAAAAAGTGCTCTGGTCATAAAGGAGGTAAATCCTTCCTGGGCTTAAGTGGTTAAAAAATATATATTTTCTTCCTGCATTTTTCAAAAACGTGTGGCAATATAAAAAAAAGTATTCCAAAGACTCACTGTGCCTCTTAAAAATACATTGGTGTGCTCACTGTCTAAAATGTGGTAATTTTGTGGGTGTTTATACTGTCCTGGTGTTCCAGGACCTCCAAAAATATGATGGGTAGTCAGGAAATTAGATGCGTAAATTATGCTTACTTGGATTGTGGGCCCTTTTATATGGCTATGCTCTGAAAAAGTTTCACACGTGTAATATCACCATTGGAGTTGAGCGAACCCGTGGATGTTCGGGTTCGGTGGGTTCAGCCGAACTTCGGAAAAAAGTCCGGGTTCGGTACCGAACTTGACCCGAAACGTTACCCCGAACACCATTGAATTCAATGGGGACCCGAACTTTTCGGCACAAAAATGACTGTAAAAGAGTCCTGGAAAGTGCTAGAGGGTGCAAAATGATTTTAGAACAATAATCTGTCCCTTACAGCAACAGCAGGAACCTGACCCTATAGAACTAGGAGATGATTTTAGAACAATAATCTGTCCCTCTAAGCAGTAGACTCTATCTAGTCCAGTCAGATCTTTCTGTAATGCAGGATGAGATCTGCAATCTGTCCCTAAAAGCAGTAGTAGTAGTAATCTCTACCTATCTATCTATCTGCAATCTGTCCCTAAAAGCAGAAGTAGTAGTAATCTCTACCTATCTATCTATCTGCAATCTGTTGCTCACAGCACCGACAGCATCCTCTCCCTACACTACCCAGAGAGCATGTGACATGCAGCACTAAGTGACTCCAGCTTATAAAGAGGCTGGGTCACATGATGTACTGGCCAATCACAGCCATGCCATTAGTAGGCATGGCTGTGATGGCTTCTAAGGGCACACCAGTGAAACGCTTGTTGATTGGCTGCCCTGCAGCTATTCAACATGCATGATCAAATACCCGAACCCAGAACTCGAACCCAAACTTTTTTTCAAATGTCCGGGTTCGGGTCCGGGTCACGGACACCCCAAAGTTCGGTACAAACCCAAACTTTACAGTTCGGGTTCGCTCAACTCTAATCACCATACTCGGGAGGAGTACCAAAATGTAGTTTTGGCTGTAATTCTAAGTATGGCTATTATGTGTTAGAAATAATTGACAACTTTGTGTAAAAAACAGAAAATTGTATCATACTTACCATAATTTTCTTTTCCTGGTGCCTATCCATGGCAGCATACCTGTGACAAGCTCTGCCTTGGCTCCTCCCTCAGGACTAGTGAATATTATAAAAGAAAAGGGCTAGTGCCCTCCCAGCATTCTACATAATATAGCATACCGAGGGTGGGATTGTATGCTGCCATGGATAGGCACCAGGAAAAGAAAATTACAGTAAGTATGATACAATTTTTTGTTTTCCTGGTGCCTCCATGGCAGCATACCTGTGGCAAAATAACTAGCTAAAATGGGAGGGATGGTATATAGTAAAAGATTTATTTGAGAAAAGGATTCAACATAGGCAAATGCCGGTCTGGTTAGTCTGTGTGCCAGTTTCTACAGATGCCGGGTCTATTCTGTAACGTCTCATAAGCGCATGTTGAGATGATCATGATGCTACCCTTTAGATTGTTTTGATGGATACATCTGTTCTGACTGTCCAAGAAGCAGAAAACTAGTTGGTGGCATACAGCCCAATTGAAGAGGGGTTCTAGGCCCCTAGACCTGTACACCTTCTTAAACAATTTGATTATCCATGGAACTATTGTATTGGAGCAAGGCTCTGCAATCTATCCCCAACTGCCTCATGTCCCATGAGGTATTGTAAAGATCTTATATTCACAGACATGACTAAGCATGATGGATACTGTAGTTCCGGAATGGCCGGAGGGCCACATTCTGGAGGCCTCCGTTCCAAATGATGCTTCTCTGCCCCTGTTTGTTTGTTTTTTTGAGTATTACAAATAGGTTAGATGAAAAGTCTGAAGGGAGTTGTGGCTTGAAAACAGTGTCTTAGTACAAAAGTAATGTTGTCTTCGTGAAGATCGAAATTGGATCTGAAAAGATCGGCGGGGCCTCAGGCTCGGAGATAGTAGAGCAAGAACAGAATCCATGTACCGTTCTAAGTCCAATCTTATCCAAACGCAAAAAAGAAAATAATATTATTGTATTCTAATCCCAGAGCCTGAAGCTCTGATGGCATCGCCACAAAGACGATAGTGGTATTCCACAAGGATGCTGAATCAGATTGGGCAGAAGGCTGTTTGGATAAGGGTTCCAGAGTGATAGAGAAGTCCCAAGTCGGAAAGATTTGTTTTAACAGGTGGGCCTATCTTCTAGTCTGCCTTGAAGAATTTGGGGGTGGCAAACTCAGAGGTGGCAGGCCTAGATGTCACTGCTCCTCCTAACAGCCGGGAGAGCAGCCCATCTAGTAGGGGTGGTAGGGGTAGTGCAGGTAGGCCTAGACAGTTGGTGGTAATTGGGGATTATGTAATTAGAAGGACTGATAGAATAATTTGTCACCAGGATGTCCTCAACTGAATGTTTTGCTGTCTCCCTGGTGCCAGGGTTCGGCATGTGGTGGACCGGGTTGATAAATTACTGGGAGGTGCTGGGCATGACCCAGCTGTCTTGGTCCACTTTGGAACTAATGACAGAATTTATGGAAGGTGGAAGCTCCTTAAGAATCAATTTAAAGAATTAGGTTGCAAGTTGAAGGGAAGGACCTCCAAGACAATATTCTCTGAAATATTGCCTGTGCCATGCGCAGCACAGGAGCGGCAGGGGGAGATTAAAGCCCTGAATGCAATACTAAAGACTTGGTGTAAGGAGGAGGGTTTTGGGTTTTTAGAGCACTGGTCTGACTTTTCATTGGGGTGCAACCTATATGCTAAAGATGGTTTGCACCTAAATGGAAGGGGGTCTCTTGTGCTGGGGGAAAGGTTTATGGGAAGGCTGGAGGAGTATTTAAACTAGGATTGAGGGGGGAGGATGTATTAGATTATAATGGGGTAGACAGGTCAGACAGGGGTCAGCTATTATTGGGGGGGTGTAATGGGGAGGAAGATAGGGGGAGGGCTATGGAAGATGATATGAAGGTTCCCATGTTACAATCAACCATTGGAAATGGTACTGTTTGTACTAAAATTAAAAATATGCAACATACATGTGCAAAATGTGACAGTAAATTAAAGTGTTTGTTTACCAATGCCAGGAGTCTGCCAAGCAAAATAGGTGAGCTGTAAGC
This sequence comes from Glandirana rugosa, assembly GCA_018402905.1. Classification (NCBI taxonomy): domain Eukaryota; kingdom Metazoa; phylum Chordata; class Amphibia; order Anura; family Ranidae; genus Glandirana; species Glandirana rugosa. Next base: position 190,351 of record BLSH010115184.1, read on the forward strand.
TCTGGTGCATGAGGAGAACCATGATTTAATTGGTATTGCTGAATCTTGGCTTCATTCTTCACATGACTGGGCTATTAATATTCCTGGTTATGCTCTCTTTCGGAAAGACAGGGTAAAACGGAAGGGTGGTGGTGTCTGTCTCTATGTGAGAAGTGATCTCAAACCGAGTGTGAACGAGGACCTAGTTGATGGAGAGTGTAATGAGTCTGAAGTATTATGGGTAGATCTGCATATGGGTGTGTACACTACAAAGGTTATCATTGGAGTTTGTTATAGACTCCCCGGTGTTAAAGAGGAGGTGGAGACTCGGCTCCTTGCACAGATGGAAAGAGCTGCAAGGGCTGGGACAGTGATAATAATGGGGGATTTTAACTACCCGGAAATTAACTGGAGTAATGGCACTGCTATGACAGTTAAAGGGCAAATCATGTATAAACCTATTACAGGACAATTTTATGGTCCAGTTTATTGAGGCCCCAACTAGGAATGACGCTATGCTGTACTTGGTAATCTCAAACCATGCTGAGCTTATCACCAATATTCATATAAAAGAACATCTGGGTAACAGTGACCATAACATGATTTCATTTAATGTAAGCTGCAAGCAACAAACACATTCGGGAAAGATAAAAACACTTAATTTTATGAGAGCAAATTTTACAAGGATGAGGGCTGCTCTCCAGAACTTAGACTGGGAGGGAATATTGGCATTGATGAACACAGAACAGAAACGGTAATTTTTCAAAAAGACTGTATGTGAACTCACTACAAAGTATATTCCCATGGGCAATACGTTTAAAAGGCTAAAAATAAAACCTATGTGGCTCACAGCCAAAGTTAAAAGAGTTATATATGATAAGAAAAGAGCATTTAAAAAATATAAAAATGAAGGAACACTATCAACTTTTAAATGTTACAAGGAATATAACAGAATATGTAAAAAGGAAATCAAGGACGCGAACATTCAAAACAAACGACAGATTGCAAAAGCTAGTATGACACACCCCAAAAAATTCTTCAAATGTATTAAAAAATAGTAAAAAGTTCAGGTCTGAACATGTAGGCCCTTTACAAAATAATCTAGAGTGCGTGACTGGGGACAAAGAGAAGGCCCACTTACTAAATACATTCTTCACCTCTGTGTATACAAAGGAGCATGGGGGAGCTCATGTCCATAATGGGGGTGGTAGTGACACAGCCCCAAATGATCCACAATGGCTCAAAAGTGAAATGGTCCAGAAGTATATAGACAGAATAAAGGTAGATAAAGCACTTGGACCAGATGGCATCCATCCACAGATCCTAAAGGAATTGAGCTCTGTCGTCATTTCAAAGCCATTGTATCTAATTTTTGGGGACTCCTTAATGACTGGAATAGTACCACTGGATTGGCGTAGGGCCAATGTGGTGCCCATATTTAAAAAGGATCAAAGTCTTTACCAAGTAACTATAGACCTGTTAGTTAAAGTTCTATAGCTGGTAAGATACTGAAGAGTTTAATAAAAGACCGCATAGATGAGTTGGAAAAAATGTTTTAAGCAACAGACAGCATGGGTTCATGAAAGACAGAATTTGTCAAACAAACCTGATTTCTTTTTATGAGGAGGTAAGTACAACCTTGGACAGAGGGGTGGCTGTGGATGTGGCATACTTGGATTTTGCAAAAGCGTTTGACAAAGTTCCCCACACACGGCTATTGCGTAAGGTAAAGTCTACAGGCTTGGAAAGATCAGTTTGTAAATGGATAGAAAACTGGCTAAAAGACTGAATTCAGAGAGTAGTGGCTAATAATTCTTACTCTGAATGGTCTAAGGTTATCAGTGGTGTACCCCAAGGTTCAGTGTTGGGACCCTTACTTTTCAATATATCTATAAAGGATATAGGGTCTGGGATTAAAAGTACCATTTCAGTGTTTTCAGATTCAGTGGAATAACGTCCTTACAGGATGTCTCCAACCTACAAGCAGACCTCAATGCACTGCCTTATTGGGCGACTATGTGGCAAATGAGGTTTAATGTTGATAAATGTAAAGTTATGCATTTGGGGGGTAAGAATATGCATGCATCATACATACTAGGGGGGGTACAACTAGGGGGAATCCATAGTGGAGAAGGATCTGGGGGGTTTTGGTAGATCATAAGCTTAATAATGGCATGCAATGCCAAGCTGCGGTTTCCAAAGCAAGCAAAATTCTTTGTATTAAGAGAGGTATGGACTCCAGAGATAGAGACATCATTTTGACCTGATACAAATCATTAGTAAGATCTCATCTGGAATATGCAGTTCAGTTTTGAGCACCAGTTCTCAATAAGGATATCGGGGAAATGGAGAAGGTGCAGAGAAGGGCAACCAAAGTAATAAGAGGCATGGAGGAGCTCAGCTATGAGGAGAGATTAGAGGAACTGAATTTATTCTCTCTGGAGAAGAGGAGATTAAGGGGGGATATGATAAACATGTACAAATACATAAGTGGTCCATATAGTGAACTTGGTTTTGAGTTATTTACTTTAAGGCCATCACAAAAGACATGTTTATGTCTAGAGGAAAAAAGATTTCATCTCCAAATACGGAAAGGTTTCTTCACAGTTAGAGCTGTGAAAATGTGGAATAGACTCCCTCCAGAGGTGGTTTTGGTCAGCACGGTAGATTGTTTTAAAAAAGGCCTGGATTCTTTCCTTAACCACTTGCCGACTGCTGATCGGCATTTGACGGCGACAAAGTGGCGCTGTAACGCGAATCGCTGTCATACGACGGCGGCCGCGAACTCGCGCCGTGTGCGCGCGCGCGCCCCCTAGGCGCGGGCGCTGCAATTC
>BLSH010115184.1:227451-238046 GCA_018402905.1 Glandirana rugosa
CCGTTGAAAAATATTCTTAGTAATACACTACAAAAATGTCCTAAAAACGTAAAAATCCTGTAAAAACATCACATAATGATTCTTATAAAAAGTTGCCTTTCCAAACAAAGGTGTATATCAATATGGCATCTCAGCCATGTGGCTTCTTTGTCACTATTCCAAGATGGCTGCCACACCATGTGGTCCACAACACAAAATGGCAGTAAGTGAAACAACATTACAGCCCCATGACGCCAAACACATGATGGAAACAAAACGACCGCACTGAGAATAAAACAATAAAAACGCATAACACAGAATTTATCAACCGGATTTGAAATACAGCCTAGAAATGAACCATCCTCAATGAATGCTGATTTTCAGCTGTACGGCGCCATCCGCCACTAGAAACTTGGTCCAAACCCGGGACAGCCATGTGCTACTCAAACTTCAGCGTCTAAAACAACCAACGGTTTCATTAACAAAGAGTTGTACTCTAAACACACAGAACCAGAATTGCAGTGTAAAAGGCATGAAAACTCTTAACGATTACAATACTGTGTCTAAAACTAAATTTGCTGCCAAAAAATCAAAAAAAGGCGCAATTTGTCACAAAAAGACCTCCATACACTGTAAAGTAAACTCGGTTTCACACTTAAACCTGAATAGCGGTCTAACAACAGATTTTCTCTACCAAAAACTGAGTTACAGCTGGGACTACGCAAAACAACATTACAACAAAAATGATTCTACTGGAAATGGAATTCAGTACAAAAACGAACGATTTTCACTTGAGACTGAAATATTTGCACAAAATCAAAGCAATCAAAACCAGAAACTGAAATTCCTTCAGACAAATTACTTCATTCCACAAAACGCTGAAATTCGGTTTAAAAGCAAGTTCAGCAGAAACAAAATTGAAATTGTAACAATTTTACAACAAAATGGTGGTAACTTTACGCTTTTCCCGCCAAAAGCAGCCCAAACTGAAAACTCTCCCCTTACAGACTGTCAATACAATCTGAGCCAAAATTACAACATAACACACGCAATGCTGATACCAATCACATATTCATAATTATACTCATAGCAAAGCATATTAATAATCATACTCATACCAATCACACATTCAAGACATACAGTTACTCATAACACACGCTCATAATAGACCCAAACCTTAGATCCCTGCCATTATGCAAAAAAGAGGAAAAAACTGGTTCTTTTTAGCAAAGCTGAATTTACCTGACACAGTGGACCAAACAGTGGAAAGCAACATCCCGGACTCAGGACAGCAAAAGATCTCAAAAATTGAAATAAAATTGGTTTTACCAGCCGGCTGTTGATGTCCTGATCCGGAACGATTCCTCCCTTCGGTCCGATGTGATGGAAATTTCTGTAAGCTCCTACAATTCTGGCCCGCCATCTTCTGTAAGGCAAATTATAATGCATACAAGGTATTATAATTTCCCTTACACAAGGAATATCAATAATGGACCGTACGTACAAGCTCCCGGCATTTGCCAATGATATTCTTCTCTTCCTCCAAAACCCACTAATCACCATACTGAATTTACTAGAGGAATTTTATTTCTTTCAAAAAATATCCAATCTTAAAATAAACTACACTAAATCACATGCGTTAAACGTATCACTTTCAGATGAGGAAGTAGTCCAATGTAGCCTGAACTTCCCCTTTAAATGGCAACCCCACACACCTACATTCTTTGGTATACAACTGACGACCCATCTCTCAGACCTGCTCCCAAAAAGTCACCTGCACATACTTAATTCCATCACGGACGATCTCAAGAAGTGGGACAGACCGACGTTCTCTTGGTTTGGCCGTGTGGCCATCCTCAAGATGAACGTCCTCCCAAGACTGCAAGCCCTCCCAATCAAACTTCCCAGCAGCTTCTTCACAGCCTATAAACGGCTCTGTCTAAACTTTGTCTGGAACAGAAGCACCCGAGGGTGAGCTATAATCAATTAATTAGGCCAAAAGAAAAAGGTGGAATAGGCCTCCCAGATCTAAAATATTATTACCTAGCTACTCATCTAATAAGGGTGATAGATTGGAGAGCCCATGACGGGTTCAAGGACTGGGTTAGCCTCGAATCCTCCTTCTCCTCCATCCCCGTGAAGCTGATCCCATGGATCCTACCAGATCATCTCCCACAGACAATAAAAGAACACCCACTGATCGGCCCGACGCTACAATGCTTCAGAGAGGCATGTGTAAAATTGACTACCCTGGGACCTTTAAAGACGATCCGACACAACCCTGCTTTCCCCCCGGGCCTCCACAGAAAATTCCTAGTAGACATATGGCCACATCCTGAGATACATGCGTACCAATTCTATGACAGAGAGAAGTTCCTTGACCGCACTCAGCTGGCAACAGTGGGTGAACACAATCCCTTCCCCCACTGGGCTTACTTGAAAGTACGCCACTTCTTGAGGGACCTATCAGGCAAATTCTCCCTAACGAGACCGATCACACCATTGAAATCACTATGCACTCAAAACTCTCCCCAACGACATATGATATCTACAATACACTCGATGCTATTCTCCGACACACCTACCAACCTAGGAAAGGCTTGTAAGACTTGGGAGAGAGACCTTCAGGTAGACATCTCCGAAACTCAATGGGAACGCATTTATACCTTAGCCCACAAGTGGTCGCTAAATGTTACAGTCCTGGAAAATTGCTACAAAATACTAACCAGATGGTGCCGTACACCTGCTCTATTACATAGAATCAATCCATCCATCCCAGATACTTGCTAGAAATGCCTGGATGACGTGGGAATGCTACTACATATATGGTGGTCATGCCCCAAAATCCGCCCCTTCTGGGCTAAGGTCAGAGAGATTATGGAACAGGTCACTACCGTACAGATGGACCTCCAGCCTGCTTAATACTGCACCACCTCCCGACTCCCACATGCTCGTATTGCAAATCCCTCGCCATGCATATGATCAATTCTGCTAAACTATGCATACATATAACTATACATATACATATAACTATACAAAAACACTGGAAATCCCAGCACACACCGACAGTTCTGGAATGGTTCCACCGTATCAATAGAACAGCCGAGATGGAGGAACTGATCCACATAGCCAAAGATATACCAACCAAATATACCCACACATGGGTATATTGGACACATTTCGTAACCACAGACAGGTATAAAGAACTCACCTCAACCAGCGATTTGAATGCGCTGCTCTGAATCTAAAACCGCCCAGCAACGCGGGCGCAGACATGCTCTACCACTATCCTTCGCCCCACCAAATCTGTGGAGGGAGAGATCCCTGACTCCAAACAGGGGAAGAAGTCGGGGACTCACCCACCTATACCTAAGAGAAGCGAGCCACTATGGAATAGCCGCCACTGTCTCTGCACAATTCTAACGAGCCTCTAGTCAGGACTCTCATCCTTTTGACCCAACCTAGGCTGTCGTGGCGGCAGGGAAGGCGGGTAATGCCCCCCAGTCCCCAGGATCTCCTTCCCCCCCCTTTCTCCTTCCCCTCCCGACCTGACCCCCCCTTTTTCTTTTTTCTTCCCCCACACTCCTCTCCCATATCCACCCCCCTCCACCCTACCCTCTCCGGTATAACGAGTCACACCTACTCATCTTCAATTCGGGACGCCGAACACGAGGCCACTCTAAAGTACTCTCCCCCCGCGGATGGGAGAGAGACCGAAGAGACTACATGCCCACCCCAACCCTACACTAACATCTCTCTAACCAGACACCTAGCTAGAGAATAATCCTAGCACCCTTAATGCACACGGACCGCAGTCTGACCCACTCGAACAGCTGACGTCCAACAGGTGTGAGCCCAGGCTACCATGAGCCTTCTAGATTCTAAGGTATTTATATGTTACCCTACTAATCAACCTGTATATATATCACCCTTTTCTCTCATAGAATTTTAGTTGGCTTCGCACATCAATTGTGCCACTATGTTACTCTGTTTTGTCATTATCTGTACATAATATGTCTAATCTCCCGATATATATCTCTCTACAATTGTGCAATTTCGTTACTCTGTACACCTATGTATCCTGTTGTTTCTAATAAAACTTTTATTGGAAGAAAAAAAATTCAAATCAAGCAACACTTGGAACGTTTCAAAACATTTCAATGCACTACGTGAGTGTTGAAAATGGATATAAAGTTCAATAATGATAATTAAGTCCGTTCTGATGTGCACATAAAGTGATTGTGTCCCAATGTGAATATGGTGCTAAATTTTCCAACTGACAGGGCAAGTCCGTAATGAATAATGGATGACATCCACCTTCACCAAACACCAGTGTCACACCCCACTCACCGGAACAAATTGATCCCCATTACAGGGATCAAAAGCGCTTGTCACAGTATCCTCCAGGCGGCTTGCATCTCCTGTAGATGGAATTTGACCGACCACCAAGCCTCAGGAATATGGAGGGTAGTGCAAAAGATAAGAGGGGGGACTAAGATGGTGAAGTACGTTTGGCAAATGTATTTGGAAATTAACAGTGTGAAACAGGATAAAAACAATAAACCGCAAACAGCAGGAGATGCCAGAAGTGCTCCACCTGCGTTCCAACTGGGTGGAAATGACGTGCTCAGTCTTCCGGTCTCCCGACATGGCATTTCGTCAGCAGCAAGCTGACATCATCAGGGGTCACATGGTCTAGGAAATTAAAATTATTTGTAGAGTAATGTCAGGACAAAATTAAATATTGAAGATGCAATTAAAAATTCTATATGTATGTGGGGTGTGAACCAACTTGTTATTCAACAAAAGATTATAGTTATAATACCCCCTGAAGGGCATGGGCATGAATGAAAAAAATACTCCATCTAATGGGAAAAAAAGATTATAATTAAAATAATTGAGAAAATTATATATATAGAAAATGTAAATATAATTATTTGAGAGGTGATATTAAATTTATATTGCTGGGATTGAATGGTGATTTGAAATGGAAGAGGGTAACGTGTACATAATAAATGTTAGCATGTCATATTTACTGACATGAAAGCAATTTAGATCGATATCAGAGTTGATACCTGCAGGATGTAAAGTATTTAGCTTATGAATCCATTCTGTTTCATTCATGGATATACACTGAGTCATATTTCCACCCTGCCAGTGTTGTTCTATCCTATCAATACCAGAAAAAACGTGCCTGTCTGGGGTCACTATCATGGTACAATTTAAAGGGGTTTGAAAGAGTGTGCTTCAGAAAGCCTTTTTTAATATTGTTAAGGTGTTCTGCAATACGTGTACACAGATTTCTTGCATTCCGTCCCACGTACTGTAATCCACAGGGACAAATGATGAGATAAGTGATGTGCGTAGTTTTACAGGAAATTCTTTTTTTTTTATTTGGTACTCATCCTGTACTATGGGAAGTGAAACTTTCTACTTTTTTTTTACTGTGGCGAGTGGTTGTGCAGGTATTACAACGCTTACAGTAAAAGAAACCCTTCATATCAAGAAAAGTAGGTTTCTTTTTGGGGGATCATATACATTGGGAGCTAGTTGGTTTCTAAGATTAGGGGATCTTCTGTAGATGAATCTGGGTAGTTTAGGTATTAGCTTGGCTAAAGTGGCATCATGTAACAGTATAGGCCAATCCTTTTTTATGATTCATTCTAGAGCTCTGAAGTTGCGTCCAAAAGTGATAGCAAAGACTAAAAATTAGTTGGTTTGTTGAAGATTGGGGTTGTTTTTCTCTTTATTGTCCAACAATCTATTTCTAACTAGGTGTTTAATTTGTTCCTGTGTGTGGCGTAATCCTTTTTCATGATATCCTTTTTCCAAAAATCTATTTATCAACACTTCTGATTGTTGTTCCTAATCGTCTGCGTTGTCACAGTTTCAACGTATCCATGTAAATTGGCTTTTGGGGATTCCTCTCAGCCATGTTGGGGGATGGCAGCTTGCAGTGGGGATAAAGCCATTCCTGCCTGTGTTCTTAAAGTGAGTTTTTGTCCTTATGATGTTGTCACACTTAGTGAGAACCAAATCTAAGAAACTAGACTCCAACTTATTCCAACTGGCTGTGAATTTGAGACCATATTTATTATGATTCATATTCTCCAAAAAGGGTTGCAAAGTATCAGGAGGGCCATCCCACAGCATGATAACATCATCGATATAACATTTATAAAAACATAGCTGTGGGATGGGATAGGCATAAATGTTCCTCTCTTCCCACTTGCTGAGGAGAATGTTTGGCTACACTGGGGGCATATTTTGCCCCCCATGGCCACGCCCTTGATCTGTTGAAAGTAAGATCCATCGTGCCAAAAATAATTGTTGGGCATGGCTAGTGCAAGGGCCTCAATGATGAATGCTTTTTGTTCATCCAAAAGGTTGGATTTTTCATCCAAGGCATTTGTAGCAGTAGTCAAAACGTCTGAATGGCGCAAGTGGGTGTATAAGTATTCTACGCTGATCATAACAATTAAAGTGTCCTCATGTACTGTTAAATTTCTCAAGTTGTTCAACAAATCCTTGCTATCCCTTAGATAAGAAGGGTAGGATTGAACGATAGGTTGTAGGAAGAAATCTATATACTCACCCACCCGGAAAAACACAGAGTCAACGCCACTCACTATGGGTCTCCCGGGGGGGGGTGAGTACTGTTCTTGTGTATATTGGGCAAATGGTAGATGACCGGAACCTTCGGGACATCAGGAACCAAATATCTTGCCACCTCCTTTGTAAGTATTTCCTTCTTTCCAGCTTTATTCACAATTTTCTTATGGGAAGCTTTAAGTTTGTTTGTCGGGTTCCCTTTTAGTTTTTTATATGTAGTTGTGTACCCAACCGATCTCTGTAGTTCTTTGTTATAGTCCTCTTTTTTTAAAACAACAACTCCTCCCCCCTTGTCTGCGTTTCTAATTACTATATTTTTCTTTTTTTCAAGAGCTTTAATCCCTTTTCTTTTACTGTTGGTAAATTCTATAGCTGGGAAGATACTGATACCTGATTTTTTTTTTTATGAGGAGGTAAGTAAAACCTTGCATTTTGCGAAAGCATTTGACACAGTTCCCAAACACGGTGTCACGTACCTGGTGGATGAGTCTGGCTTATGCAGGAGTAACCTCTCTTGCGACCCTGATTCGTGAACCCCTGGTAGAGCAGACAGGAGGCTCAGGAGTGAGGATGGCACGAGGGTTGAGATGGTCACCGGTGACAACTGAAGAGGTGCTTCCGGTCTCATGCTGGTTGAATAGAGTGGTGGTACAGGCCGGGTTGGTAGCTAGCTGGCGGTGCAGTACAGAGGGAGCAAGCAGAAGAATGGTCGGGCACAGGCAGAGTTCGTCAATGGGCTGGCAGCAAAGGTACAAGGGAGCAGGCAGGAGAGTGGTCGTAGGCAGCCAAGGTCAGTGCAGGCAGAGATCAAGCAGGGTCGGGACAAGCCAGGTCACAGAAACAGGAATCAGACAACAGGAAGCTCTGGAACACACACAACAAACGCTGTAGATCAGACAGCAGAGTCTGTGTGCTGCTAAGCTGTTTAAATAAGGCAGCTTGGCTCCAATCAAGGAAATCACCCTGCACAGTTGTTAACCCTTAGTGACCCCTGCGCTGGCTAGCAGATCCATGACAAGCGTGCATAGGTGCAGAAAGTCCACTTTAGCCACAGATTGTCTTCCTAACATTGCCCCCCCCCAAGGGGCAGCCCCGGATGCCCAGCCGGGCCAGCTTAGCAGGATTCCTGTCCTTGAAGGACTGAATAAGTTCATCCGCGTGGATGTTGGCTTCAGGCTCCCAGGAGCTCTCTTCGGGGCCATAGCCCTTCCATTTTATGAGGTACTGAACCCCGCCTCCCCTTTTCCTGCAGTCCAGGATGGATTCAACTTCAAACTCCTCCTCCCCATCCACTAACATTGGTCCAGATGGGTCCAGGTTCCGTCCAGGAAAAGGATTTGGGGTCACGGGTTTTAACAGGGACACGTGGAAGACAGGGTGGACCCGCAAGGAGGCCGGGAGTTCCAACTCATAAGCCACTTGGTTGACTTTTTTCTTCACCCAGAAGGGCCCAATGAATCTGGGACCCAATTTCCTTGACGGGCAGGCCAGCTTGAGATTTTTTGTGGCAAGCCAGGCTTGCTCTCCAGGCTGCAAGTCCAACTCTCCCCGTCTCCCTTTGTCAAAAGTCACTTTGTTATACTGCTGCGTCCGGACCAGTGTTTCTTGTAAGAGTTTATTATTTTCCTCCCAGAATTTAATAGTTTCCTGGGCTGCGGGTACTATGCTTTCCAGGTTGCCTGTGGGCATAAAGGTTGGGTGAAAGCCATAGTTAGCCATGAAGGGGGATTGTTTGGTGGCAGAGTGCATGGTGTTGTTAAAGGCGAATTCCGCCATTGGTAGCAGAGAGACCCAGTTGTCCTGTGAGAATGAAGAGAAACAGCGCAGGTACTGTTCAAGTGTCTGATTGGTTCTCTCCGTCTGGCCATTAGTTTGTGGATGGTAGGCCGAAGAGAGGGCGAGTTCGATGTCCAAGGCGGTACACAGGGCTTTCCAAAATTTGGACGTAAATTGAACTCCGCGATCGGAGACAATACTCAAGGGAACTCCATGGAGTCTGACTATTTCCCGGATGAAGACTTCAGCTGTTTCGGCCGCAGATGGTGTACCCTTCATGGGCAAGAAGTGGGCCATTTTGGTTAATCGATCTACGACCACAAAGATGGTTGTATACCCCTGGGATGGGGGTAACTCCACGATGAAGTCCATGGCGATCATAGACCAGGCCCGTTCAGGTACAGGAAGTGGCCTTAGCAGTCCCCAAGCTTTGGCCTTACTGCTCTTGTGTTGAGCGCAGGTAGTGCAGGAGCTAACATACTTCCGACAGTCTTCCTCTACTTGGGGCCACCAGAAGGAGCGTAGCAGAAGCTCAGCGGTCTTGCGGGCTCCAAAATGACCTGCTAGCTTATGGTCGTGGCAGGAGTTCAGAACAGATAGGCGCTGCCCCTCTGGTACAAAAAGCCTGTTCTTATGTCATAGCAGTCCTTCTTTTGCTACCAGGTTAGAGTCTGTTGGTTTGGGGGTCTTGGCCGGAGACTGCCTGATACGAGACAATAAGTCCCCCTGTGTCAATAGGAAGTTTCTGGGGTGTAGCACCATATCCGGAGTTGTAGGATCCCCGGGTTTACAGAACATCCGGGACAAGGCATCCGGTTTGGTGTTCTTCAACCCGGGCCTGTACGTGACATGGAATAGAAAGCGTGAAAAGAATAACGCCCATCGTGCCTGAGGGGGTTTCAGCCTCCTGGCCGACCGGAGATATTCGAGGTTCTTGTGGTCTGTCAGGATCAGAATAGGGTGCCTGGCTCCCTCGAGCAAATAGTGCCACTCCTCAGGAGCCGCTTTGATGGCCAGTAGCTCGCGGTCTCCAACGTCATAGTTCCTTTCAGGAGATGACAACTTTCTGGAGAAGAACGCCACCGGGTGGAGGACCGCTTTGACTCCTTGTCTCTGTGACAGGATGGCTCCCACAGCGACCTCAGAAGCATCTACTTCTAAGACAAATGGCAAGGCTGGGTCAGGATGCCTCAGGACGGGTGCAGACGTGAAAAGGCTCTTCAGGGTCTCAAAGGCTTTCTGGGCTTCTTCAGACCACACAAATCGTGTGTGCAGCTTAGTTAGCTGGGTGATCGGGCGATAATAGCTGAAAACCCCTTTATGAATTTTCATTAAAAATTGGCAAAGCCAATGAAACGTTGGACTCCTTTCTTGTCCGTGGGAGCAGGCCATTCCAAAATAGCAGAGACTTTCTGGGGGTCCATAGTAATGCCGGAGACTGAAATGATGAGTCCTAGGAAGGAGATGCTAGTTTGTTCAAACTCACACTCCTCAGCCTTGGTGTACAGGCCGTGCTGTCGAAGGCGGCTCAGGACACAGGCCACATGTTTGCGATGCTCTTCCAACGTGGGGGAGAATATCAAATTATCGTCTAAGTAGACGATCACAAAGAGATCCAGGTAGTCTTTGAACACATCGTTCACGAAATGCTGGAACGTAGCTGGGGCATTGCACAGTCCAAAAGGCATCACTAAATATTCAAAATGTCCGAACCGGGTGAGGAAGGCGGTCTTCCATTCATCGCCCTCCCGGATTCGGACCAGGTTATAAGCCCCTCGGAGGTCCAGCTTGGTGAATACTGTGGCTGATCCAAGTCTCTGAAAAAGCTCCGGGACCAGGGGCAGGGGGTAACGGTTTTTGACCGTTATCTTGTTCAGTTCCCGATAGTCTATACAGGGTGGTTCGACCTGGAGGCTCCCCGAATATTGGACCAGGCTTAGGCCCTCCCGCTACTTACCTTCTGGCGGAAGGAGTGGGCCAAGCCTGTAAAACTTATAAATCACTACGGAAAACCTGACACGTTACGGGGTCGATGCAAGGTCGTAAAGCACTTGCTACACAAGTTTCTGATGGACCTAGAGAAACACTAGCAGATGAATCTGCTATTAAACTATAAGAGGGGGTGCAACCTTCTCGTAGCGTTTGTACACCGGACACAGGACTCGGCGGAAGCTGTCGTGCCGGACATGTGGTTCCGACTCCTCACACTCAAACTTGTTTGATCGTAG
>BLSH010115184.1:246419-261623 GCA_018402905.1 Glandirana rugosa
TAAAACTTCAGTCGGTAAAACTTAGGTTGAAAACAAAAAAGTTATCCTTCTCCCAGTACACTGTGTAGTTTGAATAACCCTTAAAGTGTTCTTTTTGTTACCTACTTAAGATACTTAGATCGTTCAGTAATTCTAATCGGGTTAAGTTAAACCGTGTTTTGTTGTGGGGGGGCCTTTACATAACTTGGCTAGAAGTTTGCCCGGTTTGTTCCCATATTTGTGATATTTCAGGTCCTGAGAAGATTTGTGTAGATTTGTGTAGTCTCTCTTGTGCTTCAGCCAATGGTCAAAGCGTTTTTTTGCAAGTTTCCATGTGTCCCTGTTTTCCTTGGTGTTGTTTTGTGCCAAATTGAATTGGGCTAATCTTAATGACTTGCTAGATTCATAGAATTCATCCATTGTTTTTCTTGTGAAATTCCCAATAAGTTTGATGTGTCACATGACCCTCTTCCTATTGAAAAAACAAAAGTTGGATTCAAAATGGCTGACTTCAAAATGGCCACCATGGTCACCACCCATCTTGAAAAGTTTCCCCCCTCACATATACTTATGTGCCACAAACAGGAAGTTAATATCACCAACCATTCCCATTTTATTAAGGTATAAATGGCCCACCCTGTAGTAGCAGCTGGCTTGCTCTCTGACACCATCCGACTACACAGAGGTACTAGGCAGGGCTGCCCTCTTTCCCCACTCCTATTCAACCTAGCCCCGGAACCCTTATCCCACTTTTTCCTCCACGGTATCAAAATAGGCACCCAAGAGCTCCACACGGCACTGTTTGCCGATGACATTTTAATATTTACATCTAATCCGGAATTAGACATCCCACACATAAAAGATATCTTCACTACATTTAGAGCCTGCTCAGGTCTGAGAATTAACTTTTCAAAAAGGCAAAGTCCTTCCCCATTTTGTTTCCACACCCCCGATTGGGCCCAACAATCCTCGTTTCCCATAACAACTAACCACATTACCTATTTGGGAATCAAAATAGGGAAAACCCCATCATCCATCTATCATCTTAACTTCCTCCCCATGATTCACAAAATTATCGCTGAGCTAGAAAATTGGGCCAACCTCCCTCTCTTACTATTTGGTAGGTGCCATTTATTCAAAATGGTTAGCTTCCCTAAATTACTCTACTGACTTCAAACGATTCCACTGCTGATAAAACACGTTGACATGCTAAAGCTGCACAAAGCCATTTCTCGCTTTATATGGAAAGGACTTAAGCCCCGTATCTCCCTCCAAAAGATATTTCTACCCAGGAACCCACGGAGGGATCAACCTCTCTAACATCAGATTATACAATATCGCTTGTCTCCTGAGAGTGGTGTTAGATTGGATGACCAAATCCTCCAGATATTCTAATTACAATCTAGAATATCAAATGTCATACTATACAACCTATCCTCATTGCTCCACTGTGGCAAAATTTCCATCCCCTTTGAACTGAGGCACAACCTTCTTGTTAGAGATACTGTGGCAGACTGGAGGGAAACCTGCAAAATCTTGGGAACCTCCCCTCACTTTTCCAAACATCTTACAATCTGCGGACACCCCTTGTTTCCTCAAGCACCTCAACATCTAATCCATTCTATCTGGTCCTGGCATGGCCTCATTCGCTCAGCTGTTCGATGAATCCACTGGCCAACCGAAGCCTACCGACCAAATATGCCGGGACTTCAACTTGCCCACCCACCACAGTCTGTTCATCTACCAAGCCATTCGTTTTGCAACAAGTCTCTGCCCCCAAAAAGAAAACCGCCTCAAATCTTCACTTATTGATACCCTTCTTGATCGGAACTGACATAAAATATCGGAACTATACAAACCTCTACTAGTACTCCCTGAATCCACGGCCAACCTGAATCCTTTCAAGGCATAGAGCACAGCTCTTCTACCATCTGAGCGCAAGACTACATTTTTCAAGGATACAACACTACTTGTGCATTCATCCTAAATTAATTCTGGGGAGAGCAACAGCTCAAAATCGTTCACCGATCATACATACCCTATCTACACTCCAAAGAACGACCAACCGGTATACTCTGTCAACTATGCAAGGTGCATAAACCGATGCTCCTCCATAAACTATGGTCTTGCCCATACATCTCACATTTCTGGACTAATGTTGAAAGCTTTGTGGCCAACATCAGCGACCTATAATCTAATGTAAACATCTTCCTTCTACTTTTCGGAGCATTTGACCCCCTGCTTTAAAGCTCAAATAAGTCCCAAACAAGGCTTCTGCATTTCAATAAAGCTTGGCTCTCCACTTGCAATATGGCCACCAGAAGATCTATTCTGAGACTTTTGGACATCTCCCCTCCCTCCCACACTAAAGGATGTGATTAATGATCTGGAGAAGCTCTTCAAACTGGAATCACTGGACTTATCCACCTCCGATCACTACAAAACTCTATGATTCCAAAGGAAATGGGGAATGTATACTCTTAACCGAGTATCCCCGTGACACTGACTTTTACCTTGATCTTCCATCCACAATGAAGGAACCACGACCATCGCTAAATCAAAGACCTGAGTTCTCTCTCCTTTCAGGCACTTATTACACATTGCCTGTCAACCCTAACATACCAGGACCCCCCCCCCCCCGCCCCCGAGTACAGTTGGTTTACCTCCCATCACACAGCTATGTTACAAAGCAATGTCTAAACCTTTGTACCTTGTCAAATGTTTCACTCTGTTGTGTAAAAAATTGTGCATAAACTAATAACATTTTCTTTAAAAAAAAGAAACATTCCAAGTGTTGTTTTATTTGAATTTTTATGGATATTTGATTTTTTATGAACTTTATTTATATAGTTTTGCACCTCAAATTGGTGTGTCTATTCAGTTTGCATTTGAACATCATTGCATTGTTTACATTTCTATTTATATAATATTGCATATTTTTTATTTCAGTCATTGCAAATGATATTTCCTGCACATATCACAATTGCGGTTTATTTTGTGTTTATGTGGGAGCGTGGTTTAAATTTTTGATGTCACTTTTTTGCACAGGACATTCTTTGTCTGTAATATGGGCAGCTCCATGCTGAGTTTACACATTTTTTTTCCACTGCGCGGTTAAAGGAACCATTTCCTGGTTTCAAATTTTAGTTTGTTGTAATTTTCCATTTGGAAAGTATTTACCCGCAGCAATGGATATTTTTGATTACATGAATAATAGATCTTCTGATCTTAAAGATGTTTTTTTCTTTAATAGAGGACACCACCCATAAGGATATTGATCAAAATTTTAAAGTTTTAAAGAATATTATTGATAAAAAAAATTTAATATGTTGGCATATAGCTACTCTAGAGCAGTACATCAAAAACAAGATGACCTCCAGACGCCTAAGATGGGACCTCGGCCCTAATGATGGCCTGGAGGTACCTGATCTGGATGAAGAATTATTATTATTATACAGTATTTATATAGCGCCGACAGTTTGCGCAGCGCTTTACAATATTAGGGCAGACAGTACAATTACAATACAATTCAATACAGGAGGAATCAGAGTTCCCTGCTCGTTAGAGCTTACAATCTAGGAGGGAGGGTTAAATGATACGAAAGGGCAATAACTGTGGGGGATGAGCTGATTGAGAAAATAAGAAGTGTAGTTGTTAGGTGGTGGCAGGATATGCTTCCCTGAAGAGAAAAGTTTTCAGGGATCGCCTAAAGGTGGATAGATTTGGGGATAGTCTGACAGATTGGGGTAGGGAGTTCCATAGGATGGGAGAGGCTCGGGAGAAGTCTTGGAGGCGAGTATGAGAGGAGGTGATGAGGGAGCTGGAGAGCAGCAGGTCTTGGGAGGAGCGAAGAGGACTATTAGGTTGGTATTTTGAGACTAGGCTGGTGATGTCGCTGGGAGCAGAGTTGTGGATGGCTTTGTAGCTCAATGTTAGTATTTTGAACTTAATTTGTTGTGCAAGTGGCAGCCAATGGAGGGATTGGCAGAGAGGGGTGCAGACGCTGAACGGTTTGTAAGGTGGATGAGTCTGGCAGCAGCATTCATGATGGACTGAAGGGGGGATAGTCTATTTAAAGGTAGGCCAGTGAGGAGGGAGTTGCAGTAGTCGAGGCTAGAGATGACCAGGGAGTGAATCAGGAGCTTTGTGGTTTCATTGGTTAGGAAAGGACATATTTTAGAGATGTTGCGGAGTTTGAGGTGGCAAGCCTTAGAAAGTGATTGGATGTGGGGCCAAAAGGAGAGTTCAAAATCCAGGATAACACCAGGCACCCTGACATGTGGGGATGGGTGGTTGGTTGTGTCATTGCTCTTGACAGAGAAGTCAGAGGAAACGGTACATGGGGGAGGAAATATTATGAGTTCAGTTTTGGACAAGTTGAGTTTGAGGAAGTGGTGTGAAATCCAGGCAGATATGTCTGTTAATAAGTTAGTGATGCGTGAGGAGACTGATGGAGTGAGTTGGGGGGTGGAGAGGTAGATTTGGGTATCATCAGCGTAGAAACGATATTGAAAGCTTTGGTAAGCCGACCCAGAGAAGAGGTGTATATTGAAAATAAAGGAGGTCCCAGAACAGAACCTTGGGGAACCCCAACAGAGAAAGGAAGAGGAGAGGAGGAGGTAGAATTGTACGTGACACTGAAGGTGCAATGGGATAGGTAGGATGAGAGCCACTGAAGAGCACAGTCACGGAGACCGAGGGAGTAAAGTTTTTTGAGGAGGAGGGGGTGGTCGACAGTATCAAAGGCAGCTGAAAGGTCCAGGAGCAGGAGTACAGAGTAGTGTCCATTGGTTTTAGCGGTTAGTAGGTAATTTGTGAGTTTAAGAGGGGCAGTTTCTGTGGCGTGTTGAAGGCGGAATCTAGATTGAAGTGACGTATTCTTAACAAGGTGTTCACTCAGTTGGTTGTAGACTAGGCGTTCGCGGAGTTTGGAGGAAAAGTGGAGCAAGGAGATAGGGCATAGATTGTTAAGATTGGCAGGGTCCAGGGATGGCTTTTTGAGTATGGGGGTGACCAATGCATGTTTTAGAGCATTGGGGAAGATGCCAGAAAAGAGGGAGAGATTGAAGATGTGAGTTAGAGAGTGTAGGATAGAGTCAGAAGGTGACCGTAGTATTTGAGAGGGAATAGGGTCCAGTGGACAGGTGGTTAGGTGGGTGTTGGAAAGGAGTTTAGCAACCTCTTTTATAGTAGCAGGTTTGAATAAGGATAGTGTCGATTGTGCTTGTTGACATGGGGTGTAAACTGGAGAAGATGCCTGTAGAGTGGGGATTTCATCACAAATTGTGTCAATCTTGCTTTTGAAGTGCTTAGCAACCTCCTGGGCAGTGAGTGTGTTAGTGGGCAGAAGTGCTAGAGGACGAAGTAGGGAGTTGAAGGTAGAGAAGAGTTGACGGGGACTGGATGAGAAGCTGTTAATAAGAGTGGTAAAATAGGTCTGCTTGGCAGTGTGGAGGTGAGAATTGTATTTATGGAGGGCAGATTTGTATTGGTTGAAGTCTTTGAGAGACTTTGTCTTGTGCCACCGACGCTCAAGGGTGCGGCTACGCTTTTTGAGATTTTTGGTGTCGTCTGTTTGCCAGGGTTGCAGGGGTCGAGGTCTGATTTTGTGTGTGGTGAGGGGAGCTAGCTTGTCCAGGATGGAGGACAGGGATTTATTGTAGATGGTAGTGGCTTGGTTGGGGCAGGACAGGGGGGAGATTTTTTCATAGAGGTGGTCAGTAGCAGAATAGAGGAGAGAAGTGTTGAGTTGACGAAGGTTTCTACGGGTGACGGTTAGGCGATTGGAGGGAAAGGTGGTGCAAGACAGGGAGAGAGAGAAACTAATAAGGTGGTGATCGGAGAGGGGAAAAGGACTGTTGGAGAAGTTGCATGGAGCGCATAGATAGGAGAAGACAAGGTCAAGGGTGTTTCCATCAGTGTGAGTAGAAGCCTGTACCCATTGCTTCAGGTCAAATGAGGAAGTTAGACTAAGAAGTTTAGAAGTAGCAGTAGTGTTAAGCCTCGTACACACGGGACGACGATCGCATTCAACACGTCGTACTCACGACCGTTGTATGCAAAATCGATCGTCTGTGTGCGCGCTTTCAACAGTCGAACATACGATGGTCGTACATGGGAGTTGTATGAGCAGACTACAAAACTTAGTCGTACCACCAAGCTCACATATGACCATTGTATCGTGTGTAGAGCAGTTGTGTACAACAAGTTGTATTGTGCTAAACACGCATGCGCCAAGTCCACTTCAACTAACACGAAATTAGATGAAGGAGCCCAAAGGGTGACGCTACGATACCAGCACTTCCTCTTTATACGCTCGTTTGCGTCATCACGTTCGGCCGGCCGCAAGTTGTATGTACGACCGTCAGTATGCTAGTTACATTATGCAACATACGATTTGCGACGATCGTCGTCCCGTGTGTACGGGGCATTAGTGTTAACCGGGATGTTGAAGTCACCAAGAAGGATTGTGGGAATTTCAAAAGAGAGAAAGTAGGGTAGCCAGGCAGAAAATTCATCAAGGAAAGCTGACAGTGGTCCAGGAGGCCGATAGATCACAGCAATTTTTAGGGAGGCTGGAGAGAGTAGAACAAAACAAACAAAGCAAACAAAAATTATTGCATCTCATTATCTCCAGAAGGTAGGTTAAATAAGAACTACTAGAGAAAAAAATCAGTGAATTAAAAGAATTATTATTACCTTATAAGAACACCACTTAATTTAATGATAAAAACATGCAGATTCCTAAATACCTGGAAAATTTTTGATAAAGACACAAAAAAAACAAAAAATGAAAAAAGTACCAAAGAGATCTTAAAGATTATAAAGGTCAAACTGTTTACAAATGGCAGGATGATCCAATTGAAGAATTGTAAGAGTCGTCCAATGAAATAACCGGGAATAATATGATAACAGAAACACACCAGACTCCTAAACCGATGACCCCTAGACTGAGAGAAACACCAGCCCACCCAACTCCATCCAACCATAGGGGCAACCCTGGCTGGAAATCCCCTGTGGATAACCCCCAAGAACCCCTAGATTCCCTAGATACAATAACCAGGGAGGAATATCGGTTTAACGACCCAAGATGGGGATACCAGACCTATAATTTACCCATCCAGTTTTCAGCCTTTGGATTATGGCCAGGAACCCTATAGAGAGCTCTGGTTACAGAGGTTTTCACAGGAGAGGCCATGGGGACCCCCCGAAAAGAGAAGAAAGAGGCTTCAATCGGGGGAATCAAAGTCCACTAGGCAATTGGAGAGGGAGGGGTGGCTCTTCAGGATTATCACAATTGGGGACCCCAACCCAATCATCAAGAACATTTTCAGTGGAATCAATGGAAGAGAGAGCATGGATACAATCAGGATATGGCAAGAAAAGAAGTAGAAGAGGTAAGAAAAACCAAAAGAAAGAGAGAATAATTGGACATGGGATATTCAATCTCAGTGATGAGACTATTTTTACAACAAATGAACTGAAGGTCTTGGAACTGGGCTTGAAATATGCCCCATGTAGGAACATAAACAAATTTGATGCCTTTATAAATACGGAAAAATTAATCAGGAAATTGAACATTAAAAAGTTATTTTCTGAGAAACCCTCTACTACCATGCCGGATGCAAGTGGATACACAAATAGTGGTTTGAAGAATCAATCCACTTTCAATCCAAAGAAATCTTCAAATCAATTTTTAGAAGTCTTCAAATCTATGGTGCAGCAGGACATTAGGTTATGAGACCAACAAAGAGTAAAAGAAAAGGGAACATACAGAAAGGGATTGAAGCTCTTGAAAAAAAGAAAAATGTAGTAATTAGAACCGCAGACAAGGGGGGAGGAGTTGTTGTTTTTTTAAAAAAAAAGAGGACTATAACAAAGAACTACAGAGATTGGTCGGGGACACAACCACATATAAAAAACGGAACCCAGCTAACAAACTTAAAGCTTCCCTTAAGAAAATTGTGAATAAAGCTCGAAAGAAGGAAATACTTACAAAGAAGGAGGTGAGATATTTGGTTCCTGATTCCCTGAAGGTTCCAGTCATCTACCAATTGCCCAAGAACAGTACTCCCCCCGGGAGACCCATAGTGAGTGGCATCAACTCTGTGTTTTCCCACGTGGGTGAGTATATAGATTGCTTCCTGCAATCTGTCCTTCAATCCTACCCTTCTTATCTAAGGGATAGCAAGGATTTGTTGAATAATTTGAGAAATTAAACAGTACATGAGTACATTTTAATTGTTACAATCGATGTAGAATCCTTATATACCAACTTGCGCCATTTAGACGTTTTGACTACTACTACAAATGCCTTGGACGAAAAATCCAACCTTTTGGACTAACAAACAGCATTCATCATTGGGGCCCTTGCACTAGCCATGCCCAACATTTATTTTTGGCACGATGGATCTTACTTTTAACAGATAAAGGGCGTGGCCATGAAGCAAAATATGGCCCCAGTGTAGCCAACATTCTTCTCAGCAAGTGGGAAGAGAGGAACATTTATGCCTATCCCATCCCACAGCTACGTTTTTGTAAATGTTATATCGATGATATTATCATGCTGTGGGATGGCCCTCCTGCTACTTTGCAACTCTTTTTGGAGAATATGAACCATAATAAATATGGCCTCAAATTCACAGCCAGTTGCAATAAGTTGGAGTCTAGTCTCTTAGATTTGGTTCTCACTAAGTGTGACAACATCATAACGACAAAAACTCACTTTAAGAACACAGACAGGAATAGCTTTATCCCCACTGCAAGCTGCCATCACCAAACATGGCTGAGAGGAATCCCCAAAAGCCAATTTACACAGATACGTTGAAACTGTGACAACACAGATGATTATGTACAACAATCAGAAGTATTGATAAATAGATTTTTGGAAAAAGGATATCATGAAAAAGTATTACGCCACACACAGAAACAAATTAAACGCCAAGATAGAAATAGATTGTTGGAGAATAAAGAGAATAACAATATCAATCTTCAACAAACCAACTAATTTTTAGCCTTTGTTACCACTTTTGGATGCAACTTCAGAGCTCTAGAATGAATCATAAAAAAGCATTGGCCTACACAGTACTGTTACAGGATGCCACTTTAGCCAAGCTAATACCTAAACTACTCTACAAAATAGGTACCTACTTAGCCCCAAACACCAAGGTACATGACTTAGCGCTAATGGTACTGGTACTGCAAAAATCCCCAGAACCTCAATCAATCTATCCTATATAAAGGAGACAATTTCTAGAGCTGCCGCTAAAAGAAATGTACATAAAACAACATAAATAAGACGAACAGCTTATTGTACAGCGCTCTGACTTATACACTCAAAATGATTTCAGCTAAAAATAAAGGCATGCATTCAAGTCCATTTTAGTCCATAGCAGTGATCCCCGTGATAAAAGAGAAGAGGAGTTGGTGTGCAGGAGCTATCAAATAGTGCCACTCGTTCTTGCCATCTTTACCAAGATTCATCACCACATGTGACCACTTTACCAATAGATTTTGCACTCACCAGAGTTAAACTCTTTTAAGCTTTTCTATTAGGGTTAACTGAAGACTCCAAAAGTTCTCCTTCCGTCCTCAATGTTAACATTCAGTCTGGTGATAACCAGGAGACCCAGTAGGTGTCTAGTTTTGTACACAGCACTCTTTGCTGCAGTCCTCTCTTTACCCAACTTATCCTGTACTGCAGGTCGCTTGCTCCGCAGTCCCTTCTTGCTCTCTCTGCAGCAGACCCCGACAACCACAGCCCAGGGTTGTCGGGAAGAGTCCCTTGTCCCTATCAACATGGGGAGCTTTGGTGCTTTGGGGTGGGGGGGGGGGCTCTGCAAAGTACTCACCCCCCCATGTTGAGGGCACGTGGCCTGGTATGGTTCAGGGGGGCCCGTTTGCTCGTCCCCTTCCCATGCTGACCTCCAGGCTGCATGCTCGGATAAGAGTCTGGTATTGATTTTGGGGGGGAACCCATGCCAATTTTTTTCATCTTTGTTATCTGTATTGCTGGTACCCGATATTAAATGGGACAGAATCCTAGGAACAAAGAACATGGAGGAAAAATTGGAGTGCTTTAAGAACATATTAAATAAAGGTTTCTTTCTCAGACATCACGGGACACGGAGCAGGCTATATATTCTATACATACTGGGTTATACGCCACCTATAGGTGAATGGACACTGGTAATCAATAAAAAACAAACATATATAACCCCTCCCACACTGGGAGCACTTCAGTTTTTTCGCCAGTGTCTTGAAGGTGGATGGTCACTTCTACAGCTCTGTGGAGCTTTTATGCTGGTTCCCACACAGGTTCTTTTAGAATCAGGGACAGCCTTCATACCGGATCCATTTCAAATGGCATTAAGCTAAGATAAATGGTACCCGGGCCTCACTAAGAGGACAGAAGAAACTGCGAGGTTTTGCCTGTAAGCGACCATATATGGCGCTGGATCCCGCGTGTAGGTAAACCTGGAACACTGAACCAAGGTACGCCTGCAGGGTGCTGTACAGGTCCAAGGGAGTGGACCCTCAGAATGGGTACCAGGTCCTTAAAGGTCTTTGAGACAAAACCCGCCGTGATGGGTGAAGGTTGGACCTGCAGTGTTCTCCAGGCCCTGTGGCGGGAATGGTGAGTAATCTCCAATGGGGATAATGTTACTGAACCCAGCTGGCTTCCTGCAAACATAGGAAAACGTTTGTTTAAATTTTCCTTCCTTTTGTCTGCACTTCTTATTTCTCACCACCAGAGGGCTCTGCTAGAAAGACACAGTCATGATTGGTCTTGCCTGCAGTTCCTGTGAAGCTGCCACCAGGGGGAGCCTGCGCTAGTACTAATCTGTCTTTTCACTAGGAAGTGAATGGACGATCGCAGGAAGTCAGGACAGGGCTGGGAAGTAGGCTAAAGATGGTGACATGTGAGTCTATGGGTGGGAGCTGAGGCAGGCCGGGCAGGAAGCTGGTTTCAGGGAACGTGGGCAAAGCAGTGCCTGTACTAGCAGCCATGGCTTCCAAGCAAATGGGGGAGCGAAGCTGCCTGTAATAAGGCTAGAGGCACAGGTGTGTTACCACAGCCCGTGCTGAGGCTAGTCGGATCACTGTTGCCATTGCTTCCCCTGAGAGATCAGAAGTTACTAAAGATGACCTGTCAGCAGCCTTACTTAACTTGGAAACCAGGATTGCTGGTATGATGGCTTCTATCAAACAGGGTGAGAAGGGTGACAGGTCTCCTTCCCCTAACCCTCCGATTCTGAAGTGAGAATGGGTTGATGAGGGAGAGGAGGTAGCTACAAGGGATCTGGCTGATTCTTTTGCAGACACTTCTGCTTCAGAGAGTCCTGAGCCAGAAGAATCCCCAAGGACACCTGCCTCTCAATCTCAGAGGCTGCTGATCCAGGTACTTATACATAAGGTACGTACAGCATTCAGGTTACCACCAGCAGAGAGTCCTGTGGATATGTATTCCTCCCTTGGGTCATTAAAATACCACAAGGTGTACAGGGATTTGCTTTGCACCCTCTCCTTGAGAGGGTGATAAACGCTGACTGGGTGCACCCGGACAGATTATTGTTCCTTCTAATATATCCTATGCAGGAAAACTTTTTGGAAGGGGGGAGTACCAGCTGTCCATGCAGCAGTCACATCCCTAAGTAAATCCCTGGCCTGCCCTGTTGATAATGCCTAGGTGTTAAGGAGCCTTCAGATAAAAAGCTGGAGTCCTTATTAAATGCTTCTTTTTCCTTGGCTGGGCATCAGAGCTTATTTATTTTTATTTTTTTACTGTTCTGAAGCAGCATAGGGCCGCATTGGATGCATATGTGCTTTGCTCATCCTTCTTGAGCCTGGTTGCAGTTGAACAGGGGCATGCTTGCAAACTGGCTTAAACGCATGGTTGCTAAAAAAGCACATCTGCCTAAATGAATGTTTGCAGGAACACGTGTTTGCTTAAATGCTTGTTTGCTTAAAACACGTTTGTTAAACATGGTTGTTAAAACACATGTTGGCTAAAACACAGGGTTGCAAAGTGACACATGTCGCATAAGACTCGGGTCGAATATACAGGCACGTGTTGCATAAATGCAACATGCTGTGATCAAGGCGCTCTTCTGTCACCGAAAAACACATCAGCGTCTTACCTAATTCTTCTAGTTTCCATTGCATAAACGTGTGTCTCATAGAGACGTGTCGCATAGAGACGTGACGCATAGAGAAGTGTCGCATGCAGACTTGTGTCGCATGGAGACTCGTGTCGCATGGAGGCTTGTGTTGCATGGGGAGACTCAGGTCGCCTGGGCCTGTGTCGCATGGAGACTTGTGTCTGCATGGGCGCCTCTCTGCATAGGTCGCATGATGCATAGCACACATGATGCAGAAACACCTGATGCCTATGAAAGCATGTTGTGCATAAACAGATGCATGCTTACTTACATAGGCACGTTTTTGAATAAACACATGCCTGCTTGCTTACTACTCCAACCTATTACAGTCCCAAAGGAAAATGGGGAGGTAAGGCCTATTCTAGATCTCAATTTCCTAAACCAATTTCTTGCGGTATGGCCGTTCCATTGAGTCAATCCGCTCAATGATAGCCTCGTTCCAGGAAGGAGATTTTTTGGCATCAATAGACATCAAGGATGCATATTTGCCTGCGCCAATTTTGCTACCTCATCAGAGGTTTTTTTGCGTTTTTCGATAGAAGAACGACGCTACCAGTTCTGGCTTGGCCATTCAGGGTCGCAATAGCTCCCTGAATCTTCATAAATATTCTGGCTCCAGTGATGGGCCTTCTAGGGTCATGGGGGTCCTAATAATGGTATGCCTGGACAACCTCTTGTTTAGAGAACAGTCTCGGTGCAGACTCGGGCAGAATGTGACCCTAAAAATCCTGGAAAGCAGGGGTTGGGTCATGTATATAGGTTAATCCTTACTAGACCAAATTCAGTCTCTGGAATATCTAGGTCTATAGCTAGGTACAGTCCAAGCAAGGGTACTCTCACCGCTGAGAGGATCAGCGACCTCAAGGCTCTGGTAAGCCAGGTGAGGGCGATGAGACACTCTTCAGTTCTCTTCTGTGTGAGGCTGCTAGTGGAGATGGTAGCCTCTTTCGAGGCAGTTCCTTAAACACAGTGTCACTCCTGGGCACTTCAGCGCAACATCCTGGCAGAGTGGAACAGACAATTGCAGACTTCGGATTCCTGCATATCCTTATCTCCCCAGGGCTCGATGGAATCTCGCCCGGTGGTTAGTAAACCAGAATCTGTCTCAGGGCAGATCTTTTCTTCCAGTATCTTGGAAGATTGTGACCACAGATGCCAGTCTTGTAGGCTGGGGCGTGGTCATGGGGGATTCCACAGTCCAGGGGAGATGGTCCTTGGTGGAGCAGAGATTGCCCATAAACCTTCTAGAGCTATGAGCTATTTGGCTAGCTCTGAGGGATTGGACATCCAGGTTTCAGAGCTACCTGATAAGGGTACAGGCCGGCAAGACCACGGCAGTGGCAAGTTTGCAAGACTCTCTGCAGTTCACATCCCAGGCGTGGGAAAATTGGAAGGTGGACTTCTCAGCCGCCAACAGATACACCCAGGAGAGTGGTCACTGCAGCCTGAAGTGTTTCGAGAAATTTGCCTGTGCTGGGGGACGCCAGAGGTTGATCTACTGGCATCCCGATTCAACAACAAAGTCCAGCTGTTTGTGTCCCGAGCAGGGGATTCTTGTGCTATAGGAGTAGGGGCTCTGGTGATTCCATGAGCCCAGTTCTCCTTGATTTATGCCTTTCGCCAATCTCTCTGCTACAGCATCCCTTAAGCAAAATTCGGGAGGAGGCGGCGACAGTCATTCTGGTGGCGCCAGATTGGGCCAGGAGGTCTTGCTACCCAGAGATAATGAGGGTAATGGCGGACGGGCCTTGGCAGCTACCGGTTCAATCCGATCTGCTCTCACAGGGTCCTATATTCCACCCGAATTTATGTGCACTAAGTTGACGGCATGGCGATTGAAGCCATGGTATTGAGAGATCCTGGGGTTTTTGGGCCCTGTGTTATCTACAATGGTAAACGCTAAAAAGCTAGTCACCAGGAAGATTTATCACAGGGTCTGGAAGGCTCACATTGCGTGGTGTGAGGCCAAGAAATGGCAACCCCGCACGTATGTGATTGGTAAAATGCTAGCCTTTCTACAAGCAGGAGTAGACTTGAAGCTGGTTTTGACTACAATCAAAGGACAGATTTCTGCCTTGTCCATATGCTTTTGGAAACCTTTGACTTCTGGCTCCTTAATCAGCCTTTATAACCTTTCTTCAAGGGGTAACTCATGTTACCACTAGAGTTGAGCGAACTTCTAGAAGTCCTGGTTCTGCTGGTTCGGCCGAACTTCGGGACAAAGTCCGGGTTCGGGTCCAGACAGAACCCGAACTTTGTCCAGGACCCCGAACCCCATTAAAATCAATGGGGACCCGAACTTTTAGGCACAAAAATGGCTGTAAAAAAGTCCTGGAAAGTCCTAGAGGTCTGCAAAAGGAAGGACATGGGGGTAAGGGTGGGACAAGTGCCCTACAAAGAAATGGGGACAGGGAAATAACTAAAAGCATTTTTAAAAAATAAAAACATAAAAAAATCAAAAATGGAGGTGGATGTGGACCATCTTCAAACTGTGTCTGAAAAGTATTAATTAACGGTAGAAGCCGTATAACTGTTCTAAAATCATCTTCAAACTGTGTAAAAAAAGTATAAATAAGCCGGGAGAACCCATATCACAGTTCTGCAAACATCTGGAAACTGTGTGTAACACTTTAACTATAACCGGGAGAAACCATACTACTGTTCTGCAAACATCTGGAAACTGTGTGTAACACTTTCACTAAAACCGGGACAAACTGAACTACTGTTCTGCAAACATCTGGAAACTGTGTGTGTCACTTTAACTAAAACCGGGACAAACTGTTCTGCAAACATCTGTAAACTGTGTGTAAGACTTTAACTAAAACCGGGACAAACTGAACTACTGTTCTGCAAACATCTGGAACTGTGCGTGTCACTTTAACTAAAACCGTGACAAACTGTTCTGCAAACATCTGGAAACTGTGTGTAACACTTTAACTAAAACCGGGACAAACTGAACTACTGTTCTGCAAACATCTGGAAACCAAACAGGGCCAAAATCAATTTCACTGTGTGTGTCAAAGGTCTACAAACGTCTTGTCATCAAGTCAAACAGGGCCAAAAT
>BLSH010115208.1:112005-145123 GCA_018402905.1 Glandirana rugosa
CGTGGAGACTCGAGACGTGAGACAAGTGTCGCGGGGGGACTCGAGACGTGAAACATGTGCCGCGGGGGGGAGGGGGGGGCGCCGTGTACAAAGTGCAGAGCTCAGGGGGGCGCTGTGAACAGAGTGCAGAGCTCAGAGGTGCGCTGTGTACAGAGTGCAAGGGTGCGCTGTGTACAGAGTGGAGTTTCAGGGGTGTGCTGTGTCCTCATTGTAGAGCTCAGGGGTGCCTTACGTACAGAGTGCAGCGTTCAGGTGGGCGCTTCGTACAGAGTGCAGGGCAGAGGAGTGTGATACATACAGAGCATGGTTTAGGGGTGTGCCATACACAGTGTGCAGGGTTCAGCTCTCATTCACAGGCTGTCCACATCTCACTTCCACCCCTACTCCACTCTTACCTCTGCACCACTCTCCCTCATATCTCATCTCTGTACATATCTCCTTCCACAGACCTCATCTTCCTACCCATCCCCTTTCCCCCAAAAGATTCCTCACCTACCTGGCAGGGCTCTAATATCTCCCGGTAGTGTATGCGGCTGTGCTTCTCTCTCACTTGCAGGGAGATCATAGGTCGGCATCTGTGCACCTGGGATGGGGATCACAGTGCAGCCTACCCTATGATGCCCCATTCCACACTGCATCAGCATCTCCCTTGTGCAGGGCAGGCAGGGATCTGTGAGAGCCGCCGAGAGGAAAGCCGTACTTGTAAAAACAGAAGGCTTCTGTGTTTACAAATGACAGTGATGAGGGGGTAGCCCCTGTCGTCCTGTACAGGGTCCAGGCCCTAAAAGTTCAACAGGGGGATCCAGAGCAGCAGGAGTGGGCGCAATCACTGGAACCAATCCCCCTGTGGCCCTCCCTCTGTTTACAGTGCTTGAGTTTGTGAGTGGACAGGGAGCCCCTGTATAGAGTGCTTCCTGTTCATTCACTCTGTTGCTGGGGATGCAAAGAAAGGATTGAGGAATCTCTCTCAAAAGTGGGATGTTGGGTGTCTATTTAGACTCCTGATATTTCAACAAACACCGCCCCCCACCTCCCCCACAGGCAGGCCTTGTGTTTGACATATGTGTACTAGAAGATTCTGCTTTAAGTCTGTCCTCCTGTTAATTGTTGCTCATGTTTTGGAGTATCCTGCACCTTCATGTATCCCCTTTTGTTTGATTTCTGCAATAAATCCACAAAAATACATTCCCTAGACTAAGTCTTTGTTCATCGGTGTGCTTGAAACTGTGTCTGGGTTTGGCAGCCTCCGAACTAGCAAGGGAGATCTGGAGTAATCTACAGCGCCCCCTACAGGGGGGGAGCGCTACATTTCACCACCACCTAATAGGACTCTACTCCATAGACAGCTATTCAAACTTACAGTTATCTGCAACCTCAAGCTAGTTATCTCAAAGCTGAACTCAAGATGAAAACATTTGATTCAAATATAAACTTTAGAGCCACAAAGGAGATCAATCCACTTAGTGTGCACCAAATACCTTAACAAGCTCAGATATTACCTTGTAAAAGTAGTAGTGACATCATAACTGTGCAGTAGCCTGTGCAGAGAGAAGAGCTGTGGGAGGCGCCCATCAGCTCCACCCACTACAGAATTCCTGCAAAAGACTACAGAAGGGGGCGGAGACAAGACCAGTCCCCCTGCAGAAGGAGAGAGAGCAGCAGAGACTGGTCTTTATTACAGGAAGCTCCTGCACAGAGGGAATGTCTCACACTGGATTACTGTATAAATCTTTAAGAAATACATAAAGCACATTAAGATTTAATTAAGAATACACATGAGTCTTGCATTTATACAATATTTGCTTCTCCCGGAATTCAGCTTTAGGCTGGCCATACATGGCTCAAATTTCAAAAAATTCAGCCGAATATTTGAGGTGTAGGTGACCCGGATTGAGAAATTAAAGAAGTTGGCCAAACAGTGGCTACATGCAATCAGTGATGTATATACACTAATCAGCCATATTATTATGACCACTGGCAGTTTAGTGAATACCATTTTTAGATGTACAGTGAGGGAACAAAGTATTTGATCCCCTGCTGATTTTGTACGTTTGCCCACTGACAAAGAAATGATCAGTCTATTATTTTAATGGTAGGTTTTTGTTTTTTTTTTAACAGTGAGACAGAATAACAACATAATATCCAGAAAAATGCATTTCAAAAAAGTTATTAATTTGCATTTTAATGAGTGAAATAAATAATTGATTCTGTATCAATCAGCAAGATTTCTGGCTCCCAGGTGTCTTCTATACAGGTAACGAGCTGAGATTAGGAGCACTCTTTTAAAGGGAGTGCTCCTAATCTCAGCTTGTTACCTGTAAAAGACACCTGTCCACAGAAGCAATCAATCAGAATCCAATCTCTCCACCATGGCCAAGACCAAAGAGCTGTCCAAGGATGTCAGGGACAATATTGTAGACCTACACAAGGCTGGAATGGGCTACAAGACCATCGCCATGCAGCTTGGTGAGAGGGTGACAACAGTTGGTGCGATTATTTGCAAATGGAAGGAACACAAAATAACTGTCAATCTCCCTCGGCCTGGGGTTCCATGCAAGATCTCAGCTCGTAGAGTTTCAATGATCATGAGAATGGTGAGGAATCAGCCCAGGACTACACGGGAGAATCTTGTCAATGAGCGCAAGGCAGCTGGGACCATAGTCACCAAGTAAACAGTTGGTAACACACTACGCTGTGAAGGACTGAAATCCTGCAGCGCCCGCAAGGTCCCCCTGCACAAGAAAGCACAATGTACAGCCCGTCTGAAGTTTGCTAATGAACATCTAAAGGATTCAGAGGAGAACTGGGTGAAAGTGTTATGGTCAGATGAGACCAAAACCGAGCTCTTTGGCATCAACTCAACTCGCCATGTTTGAAGGAGGAGGAGGAATGCTGCCTATGACCCCGAGAACACCATCCCCACCGTCAAACATGGAGGTGAAAACATTATGCTTTGGGGGTGTTTTTCTGCTAAGGGGACAGGACAACATCACTGCATCAAAGGAATGATGGACGGGGCCATGTACCAGCATATCTTGGAAGAGAACCTCCTTCCCTCAGCCAGGGCATTGAAAATGGGTCCTGGATGGGTATTCCAGCATGACAATGACCCAAAACACACGGCCAAGGAAACAAAGGAGTAGCTCATGAAGAAGCACATTAAGGTCCTGGAGTGGCCTAGCCAGTCTCCAGACCTTAATCTCATAGAAAATATGTGAAGGGAGCTGAAGGTTCAAGTTATTAAACATCAGCCGCAAAACCTTAATGACTTGGAGAGGATCTGCAAAGAGGAGAGGGACAAAATCCCCCCTGAGATGTGTGCAAACCTGGTGGCCAACTACAAGAAACGTCTGACCTCTGTGATTGCCAACAATGGTTTTGCCACCAAGTACTAAGTCATGTTTTGCGAAGGGGTCAAATACTTATTTCACTCATTAAAATGCAAATCATTTTATAACTTTTTGTAATGCGGTTTTCTGGATATTTTTGTTGTTATTCTGTCTCTCGCTGTTAAAATAAACCGACCATTAAAATTATAGACTGATCATTTCTTTGTCAGTGGGCAAAAGAACAAAATCAGCAGGGGATCAAATACTTTTTCCCCTGCATATATAGTTTTTGTGCTGGACTTTACCTTTAGGTCAATCCCCATATTCTCCAATAAGGAAACTTAACTGGTGATATTTTCTCCACCATTATAAAATATTATAGCCTGCCAGAAAGACCTCGGAACTCTTAAGGAAAGAGGCATACAGATTTTTTTAGGGCTTTTTCAGACGGGGGGGACGGGGGGGGGGGCTGTTGGGCAGTAAAAACAGACGATATTTATCAAAGTCATCAAAAGTGGTGAAAATTGTCATACGGATGCTCATAGATAAGTTTGTAAAAAAAAAAAAAAACCACCAGTGCATGGCCAGCTTGAATTTGGTCCGATTTATGGTAAAAGGGCCCAAACTGAAGCCGTGGGCACTCCTGTTGAGTGGAAAATTGTGGGTTGAACAGCTCCTGCATCCAATTAGATGCGGGCAGTGTCCAGGTATTCTAAAGTCCGCTGGTACCTGTGGTCAAAATACAATAGCTGGCAGGGAAGATCCCTCCATGCACACTGTTAACATTTTTTCTATCACAGTGGTTCAAAACTGGTTGAAATTGATGGAAAATTGCCAAGGGTATGGCCAGCTTTATGGTTGTCATGTGCCTTTAATCAATATAGCACAGATGCCAGAGTCAGAGGACCACCTATGGTGCACCTAAAATTGCGTGTTTTAGTTAGAAGTTGGACATCAAAGAAAACAGCCAAAAGACATGCTGGGATTTGTGGTTCCGCTGCAGTTTATATTGTCCCTGCCTTGACTGAGCTCACTATAAAAGCTAGAAGTGACTGTACATTTGTCCACAAGGGGGCGCCTGTGACCAAACCACCACATTCTGAATCAATCTGATGGAAAGCAATCAAAGCGCAAAGCCATAACGCTAATGTGTTTATCTCCAGCATCTCCAGTAAACAATAAAACAGGACAATGTCTACTCTTATTAAAAATGCCATTGTTCGCTTATGTCATTATGTCTCACAGGCAGTAGATTGCTGCTCTGCATGAGAATAGGCATAATTGTTTCCCCTTTAGCTAGATGTATTTTTAATGTGCCATTGAAGGTATGCAGGTTCATAATGGCCACTGGACTGTGTGCTGGGGGCGGAAGGAACATTGCAGAGAATGGTGTTCATTTTAATAGTGCAGAAAAATAATAGCAAAATTACCTATGTGGTAACATGACGAGGGCCAGGAAACGGGGCTTTAAAGCTGGCCATACAAGTGCAAAGCCCATCGGAGCATCTTAACCCTCACTTCATTTTCAGTCGAAAAAAAAAATATCAAATTTTGGTTCGACCGCTTGGCAATGAAGTTAAATAAATCTCGTTCTGATAGCTTGATGGCTTTTCTGTTTCTGGTGCGGAAAAATTATTGCCACTGTCACATTCGGTAGGTAGTACTTTTTCATTGTGGCATAGTATTTTCCTGATGTAATAAGGTGGAAATGGTCGGAGGGGACCTATTTCCCCCTGGGTTGAATCTGGCTTGGTTTACCAGACTTGTCCCCGGTTGATGGCGAGGCTCTCCTTAAGTTCTTAGGCCTTTCTGATTTGAATAGGGCTGCATGTGTCTGGCCTGGTGCTGGGAGGCTCATGGAGCTCATGGTAATTTGCTCCCTTGTAGGAGATGTGGATCGGCAATAAATCACACAGGAGGGTACAATGAAGAACTTGTACTGATGTAATGCAATAACATGTTTAGCCGGACTGACAGCGCCTGTGAAGAGGGCAGAATTTGGCCTGGTCATCTCATGCCCAATTGGGAAGATATCCAGAGGCATTGCAAACCCTACCCATTCCCTCCTTGTCAGGAACCTTTCCCTACTGATAGTACTGTACCTAAGGCTCGGTTTACACTGCTGTGAATTGGGATCCAACTTGTAAGACATAAAGTCGCGTGGCATCAGTGCCTGACCTCATAAATGAGTTTCTGGAAGAAATGTCTTGGTACGCTGCCGCCTTAAGAGTTCCTACACTGGAACTAAGGGGCCAAGCCCAACCCCTCAAAAAAACCCTACACCATAATCCCCCCTTCACCAAATGATTTGGTCCAGTGCACACCAAGCAAGGTCCATAAAGACATGGATGAGCGAGTTTGGGGTTGGGGAACTTGACTGGCCTCAACCTGATAGAACACCTTTGGGATGAATTAGACCAGGCCTTCTCTCCAACATCAGTGCCTGACCTCACAAATGCTCTTCTAGTAGAATTGACAAACATTCCCATAAGAATGTAAGAAGCCCACAGTGTGCAGTGAAATCCGAGTAAGTCCTTTCAATACAAGAGAGGACCCTGTACAACTGTGCAAGACTGAAGACTGAAGTTCAGCTTTAAAGCCATAGAAAAGTCAGCTTAGTGATTTGCACACACAGGTGAGCTTATACTAAAGCTTACTTGTAATGTAACTTGTATGTGCACTCCATTTAGGAGATATTCACTTTTGGAAGCCGATGAATGCACTAGCGCATGCACTCTGAAAGAACGGTATACCAGTGCCGTTTCTTCAGAGCGTTGTTCTGTGGGCATGACTCCCACACATATGCTCACTGTGAATCTTGGTGGTGGCTCACTGATGTTTTTGGGGGTATGTGACCTCTCAAGGCACAGGGAATCTCGTGAAATTGATGGCAAGATGAATGCAGCATGTTATCAGAAAATACTGGTGGACAATTTGCATTCTTCTGTATGAAAGCTATACATGGGACGCTCTTGGACTTTCCAGCACAAGGTCAAGTTGAACCTCCAGTGGTTACAGCAGAAATGAGTGAAAATTCTCGGGGGACAAGACCGGGTGAAGATGGAAGCCCTGTCAGTGGTGACAGCGCAACTCTGGAGGGCTTTGTTTTTAAGGCAGAGGTCTCCAAACGTTGCAAACAAAAGGCCATTTTATGGTCTTTCAGACTTTAGGGGAGCCGGACTAGGGCCAGTGGGTGTAGAAAGTGTCTTGGTGTCAGTGGGAGGAATAGTGTCTCATCGCTGAGGTCAGTGGGAGGAATAACAGCCTATAGTTGGTATCAGTGGAAGCAATTATGCCTCACTGTTGGTGTCAGTGGGTGGAATAGTGCCCAATCGTTGGTGTCAGTCGGAGGAATAGTGGCCCATCGTTGGTGTCAGTCGGAGGAATAGTGGCCCATCGTTGGTGTCAGTCGGAGGAATAGTGGCCCATCGTTGGTGTCAGTCGGAGGAATGGTGGCCCATCTTTGGTGACAGTGGGAGGAATGGTGGCCCATCTTTGGTGACAGTGGGAAGTATGGTGGCCCATCTTTGGTGACAGTGGGAGGTATGGTGGCCCATCGATGGTGTCAGTTGGAGGAATAGTGGCCCATCGATGGTATCAGTGGGAGGAATAGTGGTCCATCGCTGGTATCAGTGGGAGGAATAGTGGCCCATCGCTGGTGTCAGTGGGAGGAATAGTGGCCCATCGCTGGTGTCAGTGGGAGGAATAGTGGCCCATCGCTGGTGTCAGTGGGAGGAATAGTGGCCCATCACTGGGGTCAATGGGAGGAATAGTGGCTCATCGTTGGGGTCAATGGGAGGAATAGTGGCCCATGTTTGGTGTCAGTGGGAGGAATAGTGGCCCATCACTGGTATCATTGGAAGCAATTGTGCCCCACTGTTGATGTCAGTGGGAAGAATTATGCCCCTTTGATGGTGTTAGTGGGAGGAATTATGCCCCATTGTTGGTGTGAGTGGATGGAATAGTACCCCAAGGGCCACATAAAAGCAAGCACAGGGCCACATCCGGCCCCCAGGCTGCAGTTTGGAGACCAGTGTTCTAAGGTAAGCATTTTATAATATGCTAGTATGCAATCCAAAATAACACATTATGCCATTGCCTTGCAGGGGATTTTTTTTTATGTCATTTACTATCGCTTCAAAGGATATACAACTAAGACTTCCTTTTTTTCTGCATATTTTCAGAAGGGCTCGAACACCACCAAGTTTTTATTGCAGTGTCTTGGTGGGGAAATTTCCATTCATTTTCAAAGACAAAACAGAAAGCAAAAAGCAAATTGGACATCCCCTCTTATACACCATAACAGGTGTCCCCATAATACATTACTCCTATTCCATTGACAGCTGTAATGTTTTACTTTTCTTACTGCTTTTTCCTTATGAAAATAGTCACCAGAACAAATAGAGAAGGTCCAAATTGGACATCAATAAAGACCTGACAGATGTCCTAGCACTTCCCACTCTGATATGCATGCAAATTGGAAAGATCATTTTCAGGTGCAGTTCTCCAGTATTTCCTCATATTAAAGTTATATATTATATACCAGCAATTCCCCACTAGGGTTCCTTCAGAGGTTCCTACGGATCCCTTGAGCTGATTGACCTTCTATCGGATAGTGTGTAATTTGGGGGCCAGTGCCACGTGCCAGAGTCATCAAGTATGTAAGAGTTGCATTCTTCTTTCTGACCACAAGTGTAAGGGGCATTTTTTTTTACCCCTAGGTTTGCCACCTCATCCCTTTAAACCCAAACACATATGAATTACACAGGCTCTGAGGCTAATTTAATGCAGATAAGGCACCACCGTGAGTTTAATTACCACCTTAATCAGCCACAGAACTTGTGTAATTAATATGTGTTTGGTTTTAAAGGGATAATGTGGCAACCCTACTGACCCCTCAATGAATTGGTTTTAGCAGGGAATCCCTAAGGCTGGATTCACACCTATGCATTTTTAGTGCTTTTTGCATTTTGCAGATTTGCACTGCAGAATGTGTTCCATAGGAAACCATGATAAATGGACTGCAGTGCAAATCTGCAAAATGCAAAAAGCACTTAAAGAAGAAGTAAACCCTGATGGGGTTTACTTCCTCTATGTTACCCTGGAATGTAAAAGCATAACGGGCTAGTATGCATCGCATATTAACCCATTATGTGCCACTTACCTGCACTGGGAGTCAGCGATGTCCAGCTATGTCCCCACTCCAGGCCGCATCCAACTTCTGCCCCTCTTCCTTTCGGGGTCACGATCTCCGGCTCTGACTGGCCGGAGTCGTGTGATGCCACTGCCGCGCAAGCGCACAGCAGCCGCCAGTCACGGCGCGATCACAGTGACGGAATGGCACGGTGGCCGCTTCTTCACTGCGCATGTGCCAGGTGGCGTAGGCACATCGCAGCACACTGCATATCTCCTGAACCGTACAGGTTTCTGAGATATGCAGGGCACCTACAGGAAAGCCTTACCCGTAGGTTAAAGTGGTTGTCACGGGTTGACAACCACTTCAAAATGCATAGGTGCGAATCCAGCCTAAGACCTGAAAATTATTTCAAGGGTTCCTCGAAGGTAAAAAGGTTTAGAAAGGATGGTATATACTATATAAATTGTGCCTTTATTGTGCTGTGGTCTGGTTTCCAGACCTAAAGGATCTTACGCCACTTTGTTGAGATAACAGAATAGCTCCAACTCACTCTGATGCTGCATACCATCCTTAACATCCTGGCTAGGGTTCCTCCAAAAGTTGGTATGGATTCCTTGAGCTATGCCTGATTGACCTTCCATTGAATAAGGCACTGAACCTGTGTCATTAATATGAGTTTGGTTTTCAAGGGATGAGGTGGCAACCCTACTGACCCCTCAATAAATTGGTTTTAGTAGGGGATCCCTAAGACCTGGAAATTATTTCAAAGGTTCCTCTAAGTCAGGGATCTCCAAACTATGGCCCTCCAGCTGGTGCAGAACTAAATCCCATGAGGCATAGCAAAACTCTGACGTTCACAGACATGACTAGTCATGATGAGAATTGTAGTTCCTGAACAACTGGGAGGAACATAGTTTGGAGACCCCTGCCCTAAGGTAAAAAGGTTGAGAAAGGCTGGTATATACTATATAGAAAATATATGAAGTATGTCTTTAATGTGCTGTGATCTGGTAGCAAGACCCAAAGAAACTTACGCCACTTCGTTGAGATAACAGAATAGCTCCAACGAACTCTGATGCTGCGTACCATCCTTAACGTTGGTGACTTGCACGGGGACACCTGTAACAAAAGACAAGCACAGACATAACATGTGGACACTCATGGAAGGGGGGGGGGGACATAGACATAGGAACCCCGTGGGGAACCAAGCACTTTCCAGCGAGTGTAAAGAAGCTTCTAACACAACGCACGCATTAAATGGATGAGACAGTTATGAACTCTAAGTAACTTCTTAAGTATCAGGAGGTGCAGGAGGGTGGGGAGCAGGGGACAGATTCAGGCCAAAATAGAAAACGGCAATAAAAATAAGCCCCCCACCCCACTGCTGTCTCCTCTGTCGCCCTGTCTTTTCATTTCATACACTGTGAAATTGCAACCAGCACCATTGCTAATTACATTTCACGCTCTGCCTTTGTCTTATGGCCAAGCACCTTCTGTCCCACCACTCGGAGATTTGAGCCTGACAAATGGGAACGAGGGGAAGGAGGGGGGGAGCTGGTGGCCCAATTGCACGGTAAAGGCTTTGGCTGCCCACCCTCCCATAATGTCTGTTTCAAAGGGCGCCAAGCAAGTTCTGTGGCTGTCACGGCTCAGGAAAAAAAAAAAAAATAAGAGGGGTCTGCTCTCATCAGCGAGAAGTTAAATCCGCCGGCCAAAAGGAGACCCTATGAATTAATTATTACACCTTCCACAAAACAGGGCGTGGTGATTGGATTGGGGCAGAGGGGGAGAGCCATGGGGAGGGGGGGATTTTGGTATGGAAAAGGCTACGGGTGGGAGGGAGAGGACAGACTATGAAAAGAATGAGGTTATTATTCTTTTTCAAACTGAAATGAGCAATAAATGTATTAGCAATCTGACAAGGAGTTGTTCTACCACAAAGAGCTGGGCCCTGGGTTTGCTACTTAATCTTTCCCCATCTGTTCCCCCTATTAGCATTGATTGCACTATTCACTGCCAATCAACTCTTAACAGACCACTTTCACTCTCTTTTTGCTATTAAATGTAATTCTTTGCAATAATGAACTTTAAGCCCCCTTCGTCAATCTGGAGATCCTATTTATTTTTAAAGGGTTTTTTTTCTTCCTACCATGTGGACTGGATCCCGCTCGTCACTTTTTGCGCTCTGCTCCCTGATCCGCAGCTTATAGGTTTCAAATAGTCAATAATTAGATTAGAACTTCAAATAAATGAAGTGAGGTTTGAATAGAGAGTCTGATGGACTAGGCTGAATGGGACTGTCATTGTCCTCTTATGAGATGATGACCGGATTTTAATTTCCTAGGGGTATTCCGTAACAATGCCATGAGTCACCACAATGCCACGTGTAAATAAGTTACTATATGTTTGTAGCCGGGTGGCGGGCTTGCTGGCAGCTGCAAGGCATCGTTTTAAAAATCATTGCTTGTAGAGGCTTTTTCAAAAGGAACGCAACTTAGAGGATCTATTATTCTGGGGCAGAAAACAATGGGATTTTGGCTGTTAGGAAGAAAGATTTGATATCTGGACAACTGTCAAACGGTTGCAGAGTTCTGTACAGACACTAGGTTTTTTCTTCCCACTTGGAAAGTTTTCTCATCAAATGGTTTTTACAAAAAGACAACTTTTATTAGCTTTTTTTACAGTATATAAACCATTACACACAAAAAGAGGATTGCAACTGCATGAGGGTAATCGGACACAAGTATTCATACCCGTTGACATTTTCCACATTTTGTCATGTTACATCCAAAAACGTAAATTTATTTTATTTGGATTTTATGTGATAGACCAACCCTAAGGCTACTTTCACACCTAGGCGGTGGAACGTTAGCGGTAAATCCCTGCTAGTCACAGCGGGGATTTACCACTGTTAGAGCGTCGCTACGGCTGCGGGAGTGGTGCGCTTTTAACCCCCCGCGCGCAAGGGGTTAAAACGGGGTTAAAAGTGCCCGCTCTCTGCACTTCTGAGGCGGTGTGCAGCCTCTTCAGAAGCGCTGCCCCATTGTTTTCAATGGGCAGGGGCGGTGGAGGAGTGGTATATATTACCGCTCACCGCACCGCCCCAAAGATGTGGCTAGCAGGACTTTCTGTACGTCCTGCAAGCGCACCACCCCTGCTTTCACATTTGGGTGGATGGGGAGTGCCTTGAGGCGCTTTACAGGTGCAATTTTAAGCTAAATAGCGCCTGTAAAGCGCCACAGTGTGAAAGTAGCCAAAGTGGCACATAATTTTGAATCTGACAGAGCTTGAGCTATTTTTCAAGAAGAATGGGCAAAAATGTCCTCTCTAGATGTGCAAAGCTGGTAGAGACCTCCCCAAAAAGACTTGCAGCTGTAATTGCAGGGAAAGGCGGTTCTACAAAATATTGACTCCGGGGGGCTGAATACAAATGTACCCCACACTTTTCACATATTTATTTGTAAAAAATGTTGAAAACCATTTATCATTTTCCTTCCACTTCACAATTATGTGCCACTTTGTGTTGGTCTATGAGATAAAATCCCAATAAAATACATTTACTTTTTTGATTGTAACATGACAAAACATGGAAAATTTCAACGGGTATGAATACTTGTGTCTGATTACCCTTATACAGCTGCAATCCTCTTTTTGTGTGTAATGGTTTATTTACTGTAAAAAAAGTTAATAAAAGTTGTCTTTTTGGAAAAACCATTTGATGAGAAAACTTTCCAAGTGGGAAGAAAAAAACTAGTATTTGTATCTGTATAGTATCTTTTTCAAGACACTGTATCTGGGAAATAGAATAGCTGAATTTGTTTGGATGCCCTGCATGATTTCTGTTCTTTGAACATTCATAGTTAGCAGATTCAAGTGGGCATTTAACGGAAGTGCTTGCACACTCAAATGGCTTCTAATATTTATGGCTCTTTTGTCATCAAACAGTGCTTGGTGAGGTGGAAAAGAAGAGCGGTGGTGAAATCTGTTATAATCGCGTTTCCACTCAAAGTCTTGTATCAAGCACATTACAGGGGTGCCCAACCTTTTGAAGAGCGAAGGCCACTTAAGTGACTTGGTAACCGGTCACGGGCCACAATGGGTGGAGCAGGCGGATGACAGGTCCGTGTCCACTCTGCATTTGTTTTTTTTTAGCGGATTGGAATGGAGGTAGGCGGGTGTAAATGAACACAAGTCCGTTTACACCTGCCCGCTCCATAGAGGTGAATGGAGGGTCTGATTGAGTTGGACCGATCGTGTAGAAGGGGCCCAAGGCTGCTTTCACACTGATGCGCTGCGGTTTACCTGTACTGCGGGTGCAGCATAGTGCACCTGTGTCTTTCCTACGGGTTAGCTGTACTTTGACATAGTCTTCTATTATATCCTGCAGGTGTAGTGCACTTTCTGAAAGTGCACCAAACCTGCTGGTAATAACAGAAGGCTCAATGCAAAATAAATATTACAGTATAACCATGTTACACTTCAATATATGAAGCAGCGCTGAACAAAATATGCCCCTAAGCTTGAAGGCAGGGCTGCTAGCAGTAAGTCACAGAAAAAACAGGCAATTAGTCCATGCACAGGTTTTTAAAACAGATCGTCTTGCGATATTTATGCGTACTATTAGTGAGATATTCAAGATGTTCTGTTCACCACCTCCACCGCACCACGTGAAAGACCGGGTTCCCCCTATGTGGAGAGACTCAGCGGATGTAAAACAAAGCACAGCCCATAGCACAAATCACAAGGTAATTCCTTAAAACTACTTGGCTCCTCATCACCAGATAACCATAGGAAATCCTTAGCCGGTCTCGTGGAGATGTCCTGAATGACTTTGGATGCAGAGGAGAGGACGGTGAGACTAAGAAGGGGGAGACACACAATTGGCATCACAGGGGAAAATGGCGAAGCAAGGCTCCTCAGGTAGGGGAGAACCCCTAATAAGAGCAGCATGAGCCAGCCATATGTAAGGGTAGGCATCTAAGGTAAATACTGCTGTATTGCATAGCAGGTTCTCAGCGACTGAACTGTCCAGGGACTGAATTTGAAA
Organism: Glandirana rugosa; assembly: GCA_018402905.1. Classification (NCBI taxonomy): domain Eukaryota; kingdom Metazoa; phylum Chordata; class Amphibia; order Anura; family Ranidae; genus Glandirana; species Glandirana rugosa. Next base: position 125,519 of record BLSH010115208.1, read on the forward strand.
AGGCAGGCACCCCGCTATAACTTCAATCATGGTGGAACCTACTTCTGCTACAATGTGATCCCATATACGCTCAGTACTTCTTTCCTTGGCTGCGCTTTACGTATCCATCTACAGTCAGATGCTGAGAACCTGCTATGCAATACAGCAGTATATACCTTAGATGCATATTTTATTCAGCACTGCTTCATATATTGGAGTGTAACATGTTTATACTGTAATATTTATTTTGTACTTTAACTTTATAGTAGCAGCTGTTACCTTTATAAGGGTGTTGGGATTTCCAATGTTATACTAGTTATATTTGAGTGGCATACCAAGAGCGCTGATTAGGTATGCATTGACCTCTTCAGGGTTGGTGATTTTGCCTTATATACAAAATAACAGAAGTCTACGGATCAGTGCAGGTAACCCACAGATAAACTGTGCTACACCTGCAGATCAGTTTAAAAGCAGCCACTGCAGAACAGATATGCCCATATATTCAATGTGATTTTAGTAATAAACTTACCTTTTCTTTAATAACAGTCTTCCATTCAGGTATCGCTGGCTGTTGCTGTCCCAGGCAGAATGTATTTGGTATCACTCCACCTGTGACAGGAGTTGGCGCTATACAGGAAGCATCGGCTTATGCGGCTCTGCTATGAAGCCGCTTGTTAACTCTACCGCCGGCTTCATTCACAACACTGATGCTCTGGGATGGCAGATTGGCAACCTGCGATCCCAGATCAGGAGGTCGCGGGCCACATCAGAAGGCTTGGTAGGCTACATGTGGCCATTGGTGCACAGCTACATACAGCTGCCTCTTTGAATAAATCTCAATAGCCATCTGTACGCAGTGACAGTGGCTCCCAGGAACGTCATTACGCAGGTTCTGCATGCCTTATGGCCGCTGTATGGCCTAAGAAGGAAATTTACCTATTGAAAAAAGTTTAATCAGGATTTATAAATTTAATTTAATTTTTTTGACTTCTTTTAGATCAACTGTGGTAATAGGATTTTGTTTTGAAAACTCAATGGACATGTGCCATTTTTCGGGGACAATCTCAAGTGTAAGGGATTCCCAAACTCTTCAGGTTGGCTGCAGTCAGAGAAAGCTAGGTGGCACCAGCAGCTACCAGCACCTTCTTCTTTCTCGTTCTACTGCATAACAACAAATATAATAGTAAGCCAAGCTTTTATATTTCTGAGCCTGCTATCCAATCCTATTGTATCCATGCAATCTGATCAAGCATACGCGTCTGACCGCCCTCATAGGTCTATGGACAGCTTTAATGTAGTAAGAAGAAGTAGTTGGAAGCTTAAAGATCCAAAATTAATCCACCTTGACATTTTGCATGACAGTTCTAGAGAATGAGTGAAATCAGCCAGTAACCTTCTATAACACACACAGTTTCTGTGCTAAAACTGCAATATTCCAGACAGGATTTCACCCTTGTTTGGGTCCCATGTTAACTACCTTCTAATTTCTTTCTGCTTGATATTTCACCAAATTCAATCCTCCCAAGCAATGGTTGGATCTAATTATTGGTTGTGAGACTTTTAGCCTATTTAATATACTGAGATAGGTAAGGAACTGATTTTTTTGTAATAACTCCCCAAAAGTACACATGGGTCAACTAAAGGGGTTCCAAATGAAAGGGATGTGGTGCACTAAAGTAATGCATGAAAAACCGAGTAGGTAGGCTTTATTTACCAAATGCATTTCAAGTCTTAATTTTCAATTCTGAAGGGAGTCTACCTTTACACCAGATTATGAACAGTAGATACAAACATGAGTGAAATCCACACTCAACTGTCCTTTTCCAAAATTCAGAAACTGCCCGATTCATTGTTTAACTGACCACTCCCTGATTGGGCAACCCACTTTATCTCCTCAAAGTCACAGCATAAATATGGTGGGAAAAGATTAAAGTAAAACGTTTTGGCATTTTTTGACGCCGACGCCACAATATGCCAACAAACGCCACCTAATATTATACCGGCGTTTTGTGGCACCGACGTTTTTAGGTTGAAAAATAGCAGAGGGATGATTTTTTTAAAAAAAACGCCTATTGACGCCGACGCTCACTAACGCTCAAAAATGCCGATGCATAACGCCGCAAAACACCGACTTTTTTTCCTTGACATCGGGCCCGACGTTTTGTTTATTTTTTTAGAAACGTCCGTGTGTATGAGGCCTTAGTGTTTCATAATTTCCCTAATCAGAAGTCAGGACAAACTTGCTAAAGGTCCAATCAAAGTGCCTATGTACACCTTGGCAGAGGAGAACATATAGAATGACATTTAACTCAAACAGGACTTTAATGACCAATGATCTAAATAATTTCCTTCCATCTAGAGTACCATGTTCTCTTAGAAGCATAAATGTTGAACAAGCCCCGCAATACTTATTTGTCTTATCATAACTGTCCTAGGCTCTAAGGGTAGCCACATGTGTGAGTGACCATATGCCTTGGCATTTGGTCACACAGTTGAAAGGCAGAATCCAAGGTTCAGGCAGATATGAGATATAAGAATAGCACTATTGTAAAATTAAGCATACACAGAAAGTATTGTTTCTCACATAGACAATGGTGTTATATCAGGTCAAAATCTGAAATGTTGGCTTTTCTGCTTAATAGTGCATCCAAATGAAAACTGTAGGCACGGGTTAGAAGCCATTAGTAATTACTAAACTGCAGTTCAATTGTTTCTATCAACTTAACATGTCTTTTTACTATGTTATACGGTACATGATTTCGATGCTTACCATTCTTGAACTCAATTTCCAAAATGTCTGGGGTGTTGGGAGCAGTCGCGGGATCTTTAGTTTTCACAAACAGACCATCTGGAGCATGGCTCTGGAAGAAAATAATAACAGTACCAGTGAGATACAATAGAGGGGTTCATCTAGGATATAAGAAAACTGGACAACATTAGAGCCATATAGAAAACATGAGGGATATTTTATGCTTGAAGCATACCCTGTCTACAACTTTAGGTAGAAGAAACAAACAGACGCCAAGACGGGTCAGAATGAGGTAGACAGACAGAAGGAGCAATAGCACAGTACTGAAATGAGGCAAAACAGACAGTAGGGAGTAGACAGCAAAGGTATGAGGAGCAATGTAGTAGATAATGGATAGGCATAAGGAGGCAGAAAAAAGACAAAAAAGGTAGGAGGTATAGAAATGGAGGCAGTAGACAAAAAATTAGGAAATGGGTAGAAAAACACTAGAAATGGAAGAGAAAGCATATCAGGTGTGAAAAAGGGTATTCCAAGGTGTCCAAAGAATGAAAGGTATGAGGGGGAAGACCGTAAACAAGGAATAAAAAGGTACAAGGAGGGAGGCAGTAGACAACAATGGATAAGCGAAGGAAGGGAGATAGAGGTAAAAAAAAAAGGTATGAAGTGGTGGCAGTAGACAAGGAAGGAAAGATAAAAATAAGCAGATTGTAGACATTGAAGAAAAGGTATGAGGGGAAAGGTAACACATGAGAAAGCAAAAAGTATAACGAATCAGAATGTAGACAAGGAAGGAAAGGTATGACAGAGGAGGAAGTAGACAAGAAAAAAAAAAGTATGAGGAGGAAGCAGTGATGAGGAAGGAAAGGTAGGAGGGGGGATGGAAGTATTCAAGGAAGGAAAGGTATGAGGAAGGAGATGGTAGACAAGGAAAAACAGGTATGCGGCGAAAGGCAGTGATGAGGAAGGAAAAGTATGAGGAGGAAGGCAGTAATGAGGAAGGAAAGGTATGGAGGAGTGAGGAAGTAGGTATGGTATGCAGGGGAAGGCAACAGATGAGGTAGGAAAAATATAAAGAATTAGATGGTAGAGAAGGAAAAACCGGTATGAGGAGGAAGGCAGTGATGAGGAAGAAAAAGGTAAAGAAGGAAAGCAGTGATGAGGAAGGAAAGGTATGAGAAGGGATGAAGTAGACAAGGAAAGAAAGGTATGAGGAGGGAGGCAGTCGAAAAAGAAGATAAGGTTTGAGGAGGCACACAGTAGACCAGGAGGGAAAGGTATGAAGAGGAAGGCAGTAGATGAGGGAAAGGTATGAGGAGGAAGGTAGTAGACAAGGAGGGAGAGGTATGAGGAGGAAGGCAGTAGACAAGGAGGGAGAGGTATGAGGAGGAAGGTAGTAGACAAAGAAGGAAAGGCAGCAGATTAGGTAGAAAAAGTATAAACAATCAGAATATAGACAAGGAATGAAAGGTATGAGGAGGAAGGCAGTGATGAGGAAGGGGTTATAAGGGGGGAGGAAGTAGACAAATAAGAAAGGCAGGAGGTGGAAGGCAGTAGACAAAGGAAAGGTATGAGGAGGAAGGCAGTGACAAGGAAGGAAAGATATGGAGGAGGAAGGCAGTGACTAGGAAGGAAAGGTATGAGGTGGAAGGCAGTGACTAGGAAGGAAAGGTATGAGGAGGAAGGCAGTGACTAGGAAGGAAAGGTATAAGGAGGAAGGCAGTAGACAAGGAAGGAAAGGTATGAGGAGGAAGGCAGTGATGAGGAAGGAATGGTATGAGGAGGAAGGCAATAGACGAGGAAGGAAAAGTAAGAGGAGGAAGGCAGCGGGGATGAAGGAAAGGTATGAGAATGGAGGAAGTATAGAAGGAAGGAAAGGTATGAGGAGGAAGGCAGTAGACAAGTAAGGGACAGTATAAGAAGGGAAGGAAGTAGACAAGTAAGGAAAGGTATGAGGAGGGAGGAGGTAGACAGGGAAGGAAAGATATGAAGAGGAAGGCAGTAGTCAAGGAAGGAAAGGGATGAGGAGGGAGGAAGCTACAAGTTACAAGAAAGGATGCAGTAAAAACAAAAAAAAAATAAAAAAATAAAAAAAAAAAAAAAAAAAAAAGGAGGAAAATTAGAGGGTGGAGGCAGTAGACAAAGAAGGAAAGACGAGGAAGGAAGCAGTTAACAGGTAAAGGAAGTATGAGTAGGGAGGACGAAGGCAAGAGAGAGCTGGCAGTAGACAAGGAAGAATAGGTATAAGTAGGGAAGTATGGAAGTAGACAAAGAAGGATACGTATGCTGAGGGAGAGAACACATAAGAGAAAAAGGTATCTGTAGGCAGACAATATACATGGAAAGGTGACAAAAGATAAAGCTATTCAACGGCAGGAGGCAAAAACATTGTCAGGCTGCATAAAAGAATAGAGAGACTAGCAAACTACTAACAAGAACAGAATAATACAAAATAGGAAATAAGTAGGGAACATACTGGTTGGACAGTAAACTTGCATATATGATGTTGTTTGAATGATGAGATATTAGGGGAACGTTAATTATCCTGCATATTTTCTTGTTGGTGACGAGTGGCGTTTTGAATTATAATATTGAATCCTAGGATTTGATCTGGTAGGTTGAATCGCTCACTAATACCTTTAAGGGACTCCTTTCATGGATTTTCCCACTTGTCTCCTCACATTAAGTCATAAAGAAGGTATCCTCCCTACTCATAGTTGGATTCCCTATTTGTTTATTCTACATTATAGAAAATCCATGGTTCATGGTGAGAGTGTGACACTATACTCTGGCTTTGTAAGGCCTACACTACTCAGGAATTTCAGTGGGAATATTTCTCCACTGGATTCTATAGGATCTATAAAAAAGCCAGTACATTTTTTAGAACAGAATTGTAAGTAAATAAAAAAAATTTCTTTGTTATGTATTTATTTTAAAAAATCCTTTACCATAACACATGCTATAGCAACATCATGTTGTGAATCCAGCCTAAAGAAAGAGGTATCACTGTAAGTTAATCAGGCTTTACTACATTACACAGGGATGTGGCTTATTGGAAAGGAAGAAGCAAGACTAAACACTTCAGAATGTTCATACTCCTTCACTATCCAATCGAAGGTTGGGACAGTCATTGACCAAGCTGTGTTACTTTACCTACAATTAGGGAAATTAAGGTCAAAACAGAGTTGTCTGTATTACAAAACTTGCTAAAAAGAACTGCAAAGGTTTTGCAAGGTAGGACTGTTACACTTACGTGCTTCAATTTCTGCTTTAACTTGCCTGGCAACACACAAAACTAAAATATCACTTCTGGGCGGAGTTACCCTTTAACGGGACTATTTTTCCACTTACATCTTGAATCTTTCTGATAAGCCCATGTTTATTTAGAGACTGCCAGAAACATCCGTAGCAAAATAAATTCCAGAATCTGGCAGATATAAGGCTTCTGCATAAAGATGGGGCTCTCTACACTGCATACTAGTTTATTCTGCAAAGATGGAGAAAGAAATGGGGCTGGGTGACCCCAGCAGGTGCTCCGCTGGAACGCACTCGTACAGTGTCCCCAAGGTTAATACATCCAGGGGAGCTGAGAGGAACAAAGCTAAAACTCATCTAAAAACGCATCAGCCTAATTCCAGCCTTGGCAGAGTTACAATGAAGAGGCGCCTTTATGGAGCACTCATCAATCATGGCCTTTCTGGGTTAGTGGCTAAAATCCGCTTTGGCCCATTTGATTGCCTGCTGTCCCTGACTTGTGGGCGTATTAATGCTTGTCAATCAATGCGGTACCCAGCTTTCTCTGCATGGCCTGCTATGAATTCTGAAGACACCTACTGTATGCTACGGGCAGGGTGCCTCCCGATAAATGCTCATACAGCAATGCTAGCTGCATAACGGCTGATGCAGGGTGTAGGAGAAAAAGGGTCAGGCCCTGCAAAGATTCAGATTTTAAATTTGACATGTCACCCACTTCATTGACTTTACTCTTTGACGAGATCTCTAGTTTAACCTAAACTTTTTTTTTGTATTTTTATAGCCCTAAATATATAGTGATGGAGAATATTTGCTCACAGCTTCAATATATTTATGTGAGCTTAACCAGAAGAAACATGGATCCTGTGCACAAACCTAACAGGTGTGAATATTTTTTTTTCTTTTTACAGTACCATGTAAGTACCTAACAGAGGTCCACGTTTTTTGTCCCTAATATATTTTGTAGTTATCATGGTCAGACTCCAAATCAGATAATTTTACACCTGCAAGCTCCTGGTGTTTTCTAATACCAGGTCTCTAAATAAACCTGGGTAAATAAATCAGTTGATTTCCCAAATGGTATGTAAAAGGTAAATAATATAAAATCTATGAGCAGGTTTTTTTTATTGCAGAAGAGACATACTAGGGTTGATTTACGAAAGGCAAATGAGTTGTTCACTTTGTAAGCGAATTACTGCAAACCCATCATCCAATCATGGCCAAACTACAATGCTCTTTTTAATTTTTCTTTCATGCGATTGGGTATTTTCACCACATTTACTAAGCTAAGGGAAAGTTCCCTTTCAAATGTGTAACTTCCCTTACAAAGTGCCTTTCTACCTTAAGTAAAACATCCAAGTCATTTCTACAATAAAGGATTTTTACCTTCCTCCTTGCTAAATCTTTACATGCCCAACTTCGTATACAATCCCAAAATCTGCAAGGTGCTAGAATGAACTAACTTCCATGTGCATGAGTTACATCACCTTGGCCTGGCCAAACAAGATGGCTGAAGATCTCGAGAAGATGTCAGTGCCAGCAAGGGGGCTCATGGGCGAGGAATCAATTGAGTGGAGGTAAGCATCCACTTTAAAGCAGAGCTCCAGGATCCTTCAAGAAAAATTAAAAGTCAGCAGCTACAAATACTGTAGCTGCTGACTTTTAATATTAGGACCCTTACCTGTCCTGGAATCCAGTGGTGTCTTCACCCCAGCGGATGTTTCAACCGGCTGTCAGGTGCTGCCGCCGCCAACTGCACTAAGGAAAATGGCAGTGAAGCCTTGCGGCTTCACAGCCGGTTCCCTACTGTGCATGCGTGAAGTGCGCTGTGCTTTGTGCATGGTCCGGGGGCAGGGGAAGGGGGGCCGAACTTCCGGCTAAACTTCCCGCAGCAAGATCAGCAGGAAGTAGAAGCGGGTACATGTCAAAACCAGGTACCCGCTCCCCCCCCCCGAAAGATGCCAGGTGTGGCAGCGGACACTCCGCAGCCTGGGGAAGGATGATAAAGGAGCAACTGGCTGTTTGCTCAGACTGCTGCCCATAAGCTAAGGTTGAACTGGCTGAGAATCAAGCCATGTATGGGCAGGCTGAATGGACCAAGTTGATCAATCAATCAACTAGGGTACAAACTGCCTGCCGGATTTTACATGCGATCATCGCTAAGGGCCTCTATAGCATCTAAGAATAATCACTGCCTTCTCCAGGCGGGGACTGCTCCCCCCCCACCCCCGGGAGAACACAATGACTCAGTGGAAGGGATTCCCTTGTCAACACTGTCTGTGTTGAAGAGGGAAAGGAGCAAATGTATTTTTTTTCAAGCCGTGGTTGCGGGAAAGAAATTCGCTCCATGTATGGCCTGCAGACGAACCAAAATTCAGCTGGTTCATTAGGAACCAGCTGAATTACGATTCATCTATGGGCAGGCTGGTTGTAGTGAATTTAATCCATCAATCGACTTCAGAACAACCAGCCTGTTTTTTTTTTGTGCGGTCACTGCCAGCGGTTATAGCTGCCGGCAGTGATCATTGTATTCCGACAGCGGGGAAACCTCCTGCTGTCAGAGACAATAGCTCTGTAGGAGGGATTCCCCCCATCAACACTTAATGCATTGTTAGGGGAATCAAGCAAATTTTCTTTCCTTCAACCTGTGGTTGAAAGAAAGAAAATTGCAGAATGTATGGTTTGCTTAAATGCTGCTGATTTGAAGAGAAATATTAAGTCTGGTCTTACCACTTCTCCCCTTTATCATATCAAAGCTGTGCTGGAGGAGAAGGCCTGGCTCCCAGTCTCCGCTCTAATTCATCCCAAAGGTGTTCTATCAGGTTGAGGTCAGGACTCTGTGCAGACCAGTTAAGTTCCTCCACCCCAAACGCACTCATCCATGTCTTTATGAAACTTGCTTTCTGCACTGGTCCAAATCATTTGGTGGAAGGGGGATTATGGTGGGGGTTGTTTATCAGGGGTTGGGTTTGGTCCCTTAGTTCCAGTGAAGGGATCTCTTCAGGCATCAGCATACCAAGACATTTTGGACAATTTCATGTTCCCAAAATGTGGGGATGGCCCCTTTCTGTTCCAACATGACTGCTCACCAGTGCACAAAGCAAGGTCCATAAAGACATGGATGAGCGAGTTTGGGGTGGAGGAACTTTACTGGCATGCACAGAGTCCTGACCTCAACCTGATAGAACACCTTTGGGATGAATAAGAGCGGAGACTGCGAGCCAGGCCCTCTCATCCACATCAGTGCCTGACCTAACAAATACGCTTCTGGAAGAATGGTCAAACATTCCCATAGACACTCCTAAACATTGTGGACAGCCTTCCCAGAAGAGTTGAAGCTGTTATAGCTGCAAAAGCTGCAAACTCAATATTGAACCCTACAGACTAAGACTGGGATGCCATTAAAGTTCATGTGCGAGTAAAGGCAGGCGTGCCAATGCTTTTGTCAATATAGTGTATCTTGTGGTAATGCACCAGGCCAGGGGCCTCCAAACTATGGCCCTCCAGTTCAGGAAGTACAATTCCCATCATGCCTAGTCATGTCTATGAATGTCAGAGTTTTACAATGCCTCATGGGATGTGTAGTTCCACAACAGCTGGAGGGCCGTAGTTTAGAGATCCCTGCACTAGGCATTTGCTCCCTCCTGTGTGCTCTATTATAGTACTCCATTTGGAGCTTGCATAAAGCCAAGGACTCCACCCTCCCACATGTGACAGCGCTAGGCCAATCGCAGCATCTGTCACATAGAATGAATCACACGCTCCTTATACCCAGAAGTGCCAGCTAGTTTCTTCTCCTCTAGTGACTAAAATAGAGACACAGGCAGCGGCAGCCCTTCCATTAGGGGCGCACGGGCGCCAACCCCCCCATACACGCGTCGGCCCGGTCCGCCGGACTATGGATTCCAATGGGGGGGTGGTTTTTTTGAAGCATGTGATTAGAGCCAGAGGCTCTAATTCACTTCAAAAGAGGGTGGGCTCGGGGCACAGATCCCACCCAGTTGTGTGACAATAGTGAATGAATATTTGCTATCGCCACTCTGATCCTCCTCCTGGACTATCAGGAAGCGGGTCTTGAGACCTGTCACCCGATTGGCTTAAAGGACAGGTGATCCTATTGGATGCCTAGTAGGAGGAGGGAAGAGCTGCATGGTGGAAGATGCAAAGAAGGACACAGGAGCCCGCAAGCCATCTGCCGCCCATAGGAGCCCGCAAGCCATCTGCTGCCTCCTGCCCATAGGAGCCTGCAAGTCGCCCACTGCCCATAGGAGCCCGCCTGCCCGCTGCCGATGGGGTAAAACACCAACCGCCACTGGATACAGGGAAGCAAAGGGAACAGGAGGAATGACAGCTGGTTGACATGCATGGGCAAAGAACAAGTTTTCATTAAATCAGGCCAGGCACAGACAACAAAATTATTAGGTTGTGTGGTTTAGGAGTAGTGACAAAACTATTCATGGTTTATTTTTACAAGACCCCTCAAGTTCCACCAATAAAAGAAAAAAACTGAAAAATCACATTTTTGATTAGCAGCCATCTACTGCTCCGTGTTTCTTTCAGCATTGGGCTCCAAGAACCAGGGGTCCCAGAGCAAATGCTTTTGAACTGTACTGCATACAAACAGCCAGATGGACGGGCAAGGCACTTATCCACAAACCTAAAGTTTATCACCTATTGTTCCGTGCCATGTGTCAGGAAAAGCGAGAGAGAAGAAAAACTTGAACACTAGATTGGCTGGTAAGGTCAGGCTAAGTGAAAAGGGGGTCGGGTCTGCAGGGCAGCCGCAAAATATCCCAATTCAAATCTCTTTACTAAACACTGGAAATCAAAGTCACTTAAGAGGCCAATTTTCAAACCTTCCACCGCTGACAACCTCTATTAAATAAAATAACCAAATAGAAATAAAGCGACAACCCGGTCTCGCCATTGCCTTTTATTGTCAGCCACTTTTTTTTTTTATTTTTCTTTTCAAAGCCTTTGGTTCAAATGACATGTCATCGGTGCCACTGTATCGAAGGCTTTTCCATTTATCCGGCCCGGCAGGGGGGCTGCTGCAGCGATGTCATCGAGGAAGGAACAGAGGCGGAAGGAAAAAAAAAAAAAAAAAAGGAAAGAAAAAGAAAATGCAGCCAAAAATAATAATAATAAAAATAAGGGGAAAGAGTCGTGGGGGGGGGGGGGATAAGTAGGGGGAGAATGAAGAGAGAAGGGGAGGAAGAAAAGAGTGTGAGAGAAAAGGGAGAGGTGGCAGCAGAGAGGGGTGAACAGATTAGTGGCAAATGGGCCATGAAGTGAATGCTAGTGTAAGGCCGCTTGTGCCGTCAATGGTTTTATTCACCCAGTTGATGTTGTTGTGTCCCGGTCTGAATGAACTCTTTCAAAGCGCCATATGAAGTTAAAGCAAGTAAATTTCTATCTTTCTAACATTAGAATGCCTCATTGCCCCTCAATCAGCTCTCATGGAGGCAGAAAATGACCCAACCATCTGTTTTTTTTCCCTTTCTCTTTCTTTATAAACCCTTGCAGTTGGAAGAATACGGCCTACAAGGTACCCGAGAAGAGGCGCTGGACAGATAAACTGACAGGGATAGATAGATAGAGCGATAGATAAACAGATAGAGAGATAGATACATAGATAGAGAGATACATAGATAGAGAGATATATACATAGATAGAGAGATAGATACATAGATAGATAGAGATAGATACATAGATAGAGAGATAGATAGGGAGAGAGATATAGATAGAGAGATAGATACATAGATAGAGAGATAGATACATAGAGAGATAGATACATAGATAGAGAGATAGAGAGATAGATACATAGATAGAGAGATAGATACACAGATACATAGATAGAGAGATAGATACACAGATACATAGATAGAGAGATAGATACATAGATAGAGAGATAGATACATAGATAGAGAGATAGAAACATAGATACATAGATAGAGAGATAGAGACATAGATAGAGAGATAGATACATAGAGAGGTAGAGAGATAGGTACATAGATAGAGATGTAGATACATAGATAGAGAGATAGACACATAGATAGATACATAGAAAGAGAGATAGATACAGAGAGATTAATAGATGTAATTGATAGCTAGAAAGATATATAGAGAGATAGATGAATAGACAGATAGATAAATGGATAGAAAATAACTATATACAGTAAAACCTTGGTTTGCAAGACAAGTAACATTTTTAAATAAATTTTGATTTGAGAAATAAGCGATGTCTTGATATACAAGTAGCGTCACGTCACAACTGAGTATAAAAGAGAAGAGAGACGCCTCTAAGTAGCAATATGGTTACATGTAATCAAGGTACAACATTTAGCAACTCACATGGTTGGTGATTAAAACAGGCAAATCTAAGTATGCAGGCATCCAGGGTAAAGCTGTCCACACAGACCGTCCTCTGCACCGCCATCGATCCCTCCACGCTGCACTCCATGAGCACTTCAAGCCTTGGTTTCAGATCGCTCTACTGCAGGGTAGTCTTCCTGGCCGCGATTGCAGACTGAAAGCGGTGAGAGCCAGCGGTGCGGTTGACTGTCTATGCGGACAGCTTTACCCCGGATGCCTGCATACTTAGATTTGCCTGTTTTAATCATCAACCATGTGAGTTGCTAAATGTTGTACCTTCATTAAATGTAACCATATTGCTACACTTAGAGGCGCCTCTCTTCTTTTTATACTCTGTAGCTCCTGCTGGATGTTGCTTCTAATTCCTTTGTGGAGGCGGTCATTTTTAAATGGACATTTTATGGTTACACAATCTATCACATTGCTATAATCTTTTTATATGGACTATAAACTGAAAGACTTCTGAAAAATGGTTGTGGAATGAATCATCTGAGTGTCCATTGTTTCTTATGGGGAAATTTGATATACGAGTGCTTTGGATTACAAGCATGTTTCCAGAACAAATTATGCTCGCAATCCAAGGTTTTACTGTACAGAGACAGATAGATACAGAGAGATTAGTAGATGTAATAGATAGATAGATAGATAGATAGATAGATAGATAGATAGATAAATGATTAGTAGGGAAATAACTCAAACTACAGATAGGAAGCGAAAATATAGAGATGATATAGAGCGTTAAGCTGGCCATAGATGGATCAAAATTTGGCCGGCTCAGCAGGAACCAACTGAATTTCATTCAGTCTATGGGCAGGCTACTTGTACTGAAATCAATCCATTGATTGACTTTAGTACAACCAGACTGTCAAGTTTTTTTTGCCCGATTCATGCCAACGGCTGCAGTCGCCAGCAGTGAGCATTGCATTCTGTTGGTGGGGCACACATCACTGGCAGAGCACAATACGCTGCAGGAGGGATTCTCCCATGAACACTGGCTATGTCGATGGGGGAATCAAGCAATTTTCTTTTACCCATGGTTGAAGAAAAGAAAATTGCATAATGTATGACCTGCCTTAGAGGGCTAGATAGATAGCTATAAATAGGGAGATGGATATTTTATATCATCTCTCTATATAGCTCTATCGCTCCCTCTATACATATCTGTGTCTCTCTATCTCTACATCTTTCTATATATCTCCATCAATATATATATCCATCACTATCTCTATATACCTCTATCGCCATCTCTATATATATCTATATATTGCTAGGTCTATATCTCTCTATGGCTCTATATAACTTTATCCCTCTATATAGATCTCTATCTCTCTCTATATATCACTATCTCTATATATGTCTCTCTATCTCTATTTAGGTAGATAGATGGGTAGATAGATATGTGTAGGGATACATCTCTAAAACTACAGGATAGGAAGAGAGATTAAAAAATTGAGATAAAGTGTTAAGCCGCCAATAGACAAATCAAAATTTGTCAGTTTCAACAGGAACCGGATGAATTTCAATCAGTCTATATGCACACTGGTTGTCATGAAGAACCATGGATCAACTTGAGTACAACCAGCCTGTTTTTTTTCGCCTGATCACTGCCGGCGGCTATAGTCACCAGGCTCCCCACGCTCCCTGCCAGCATAACACAATAGGACTGTGGGAGGGCACAGTACTGCAAGGTGTGAACACCAACATAGTAACTTTGCTTCAATAAATTAAAAAATAAAAAGGACTCTGATATAAAATATTAACACTGTAATGAAAAAGCTGGCCTCATTTATCCATGAGTGAGAAATTCTCTTGAACTGTACATGATACTGCCTGGATCTGGCAATCAGGCCACATGTATCCAGTTCTGGATAGGTACGGAATGCTAGAGCCACTTGCTTTGGATAACACCAGTTTTATTCTCCGTCGCTCCAGTTTTCATAATGAGTTTCGTAAAGATTTCTGTTGGTTCTGCAGACATTGGTTCGCAGTGGGGAAATCAGTCATATCCAATCAGTGGACAACAACTAGGGTTGCCACTTGTCCAGAATTGACCCAGACAGTCCGGGTTTTGAATCGCATGTCCGCGTTTCAGCCCAATTGAAACCCGGACACAATATTTAGAATGGACTGCAGCTCCCCAAGTAACTGGGTACCACAACCACCAAGGACATCGGTGTGTGCACAGGCCCCATCCTCATACATGGACGGGAGAGGAGAGATGGCTCAATCTGCCCTTACCCCTCTGTCTGTCCACCCACACTCCAATCCCCGGTGTTCTGTGCCTCAGGAAAGGGATGGGTAAGCTAGAAATTTGAAGCTCAGCAGCCGGCAGATACATTGTGGATGAAAGGTGTTGATGCCTGAGCCTCCAGCCTCAGGAGATTGATCACACCATCCAATGTCTGTGATTGAATTCTTCCCCTCCATCGTTTCTCTCACCTGCCTCTGAGTGGGTGAGTACACTACTGGTAAGGAGGACTGAGATGTAAGGGGTGGCCTGTGGACTCTGATGTAAGGGGGAATGCTGGAAACTCTAAAGTAAGTGGGAGCCTTGGTGAGCAGAAACCCCCTTACGTCAGATTTCTCCTTTACACCAGAGCCCACAGCTTTAAAAAAAAAAAAAAAAAATTCTGTGCGATGCTAAAGTGTTCGGGTTTGGCTTGAGGAAAAGATGGCAACCATAACTTCAACAGGAGGCCTTGGGGGAAGCCTATAGGCATGCAGACCTGATTCCCTGATCTGACCATACACAAATGTTCTCCTACTAATATCTTAACACAGCAAAGAATAACAAGTAAAGTCTATGAAGGGCTTTGTGGATCGGAGTACGTTTTGCCGCATGCCGGGGTTAAACAGGCCAGCCACTTGGGCTGACAAGCTGATCAGAGACTGAAATGTTTATCATAATATTGGAACAAAGTGGATTCTTGCTTCTGCCACAGCATGGCTCATCTCCAGGCTCCATCCCTGCCCCGCAGGCTTGTTCGCTCTGACTGATAGTGTAATTAGTGCTGACGGATCGTTTACCTAGCTCTTAGTGACTGTCAGAGCATGAAGACAATGTCTTTCTCACTCGCTGGGCTGGAGGCTTCCCTGTATCTCAATGAGCTGCTTCATTATAGATTGTTAGCTCCCCAGGACAGAAAATGTATATTTATTTCAAGGCAATGCACAGCCTTTTCAGTTTTTTTAGAATTCAATCAGTCTGATATAAAATAACATTTTTATTATGTGTTAAATAAAATTATTCTTTCTAGGTATAGTAGTTGATTATATACAGTATGTACACCTGGGCAGCCAGATTTGCTCATTACATACATGGGCTCTACTTCCCATGCTGCAGTGCTACACAGTGGGGTTGATTTACTAAAGCTGAAAAGTGCAAAATCTGGTGCAGCTCTGCAAAGAAATCAGCTTCCACGATTTGTTGTCAAAGCTTGATTGAACAAGCTGAGGTTAGAAGCGGATTGGTTACCATGTGCAGCTGCACCAGATTTTTCACTCTGCAGTGTTAGTAAATCAACCCCAGTGGTTGCATTTTACTGCTCTGTTTCACATAGGGTTGCAACACTTTAGCCACGCATACCATTTTATTAATTTGGAATATATATGCTATAAGATTGTTAAAGACCTGAGACACTTTTGGTGGCCCCAAGGAGAGTAGTAATGCAGCATGCGGTGCGTGTGGCCGAATTGTGAGAGTTATGCATGGAATGCAGGTGTCAGAAATATTTAATGTACAAAATGCAGGGGTTAGATATGTGCTGGGGGATGCTTTGGGAGGGGAGAGGGCTAGTGTGGGGGAGGGGAGTGGTCACATATGCGTTATGTGATGCTGTGGGAGAGGGCTAGAGCTAGCAAGGGGGATCAGATATGTGCTGGGGTGCTTTGGGAGGGGAGAGAACTAGGAGGTAGCAAGGGGAGAGCTTTGAGAAGAGAGAGGACTTGTGCTAGCAGGGAGGGAGGGGTCAGATATGTGCTGGGGGTGCTTTGGGAAGGGAGAGGACTTGTGCTAGCAGGGAGGGAGGGGTCAGATTCAAATCCAGCCAACACTTATGGCATAATTCCCCTCCCTCGCCAAAGCGCCCCCGTTCACATATCCTCTTCCCCCCCTCCACATATTTTTTTAAGTTGTTCTCCATCGCAGCCACTCTCTCCCCCTCCCCTGTCCATCTACAGGGTATAATAAAAACTTTCTATAGACCTCGATCAGTGCGTGTCCATCCTCCTCCAGTGTGTGTGTGTGTGTAAACAGAGCAGAGGTGGAGCTTTGATCCACGGTGCTGTGAGTGAGACAGGCTGCCGGAGGGGAGGGAAGACGCACATCAGATGGCAGAGCAGACATGTCACTCCTGGTGCAGTCAGGTCTGAATAATGTGTCCGGGTTTCAGTCACATGAAAACCTGGACACATCATTCAAAAACCAGACTGTCCAGGTGAAAAACGGACAGGTGGTAACCCTAGTCTCAAAATGCAGGTCTGGGAGTGAGCTTAGTCATCAAAAACAATGTACTCCCTGCGTGGCTTTCGGCAGAGGAAATGTGTTGCATCCGTGAGCTCCCTCTAGTGGCTAATCTGAATGCCTTTACATTTAAGTGCAATGGCAAACAATATGAAGAGCCATATCATCAACAAATGTGATAGTTAAAGCAAACACAAAAAGAAACAAAAAAACTTAAATATGTGCTTACTGATGCATATTATCTTTCCTAATGTAATACCCAAACCTTTTTTTTTTTTCAAAGAAAGGGCTCTGATCAGGCCAATGTTGGTGGTGTCTGTAGCTTACCTTCTCACCACTCCCTCTCCATTGTCTACACATAATCAGGTACACAAAGCATTCATCAATTTGCAGTTTGAATTTGAATAAGAAGATTGAATTCCACACTAACCTTTGGGTTTTCCAAGATCCCACCTTCAAAGCTGAAGAGAAAACAACATGATTAAAATTAGACTTGTTGCTGCATTTGTGTAATATAACCCTAAGGGCTCATTCACAATCAGGGCCGAGACAAGGGGTGGGCAGGAGGGAAGCTGCCCTGGGCGCAGAGAAGCGATGTAAGATGGCACACCTATTCTACGACTGGTATCAACAGTGGGGGGCGCAATTCTGGATCTTTGCCCTGGGCGCTGGATGACCCTGTCCCAGTACTATTCACAATACAACACATGTGAAAATGAGCAGTGTATTTTTTGTATCTCGAAACCCCCACGGAGGTAACATTGTATAACATAACATACAATTCTGGAGGGTAAAAAGGCAGTGGCGGATTGTGCTCTGTGCCCAGAGCCCATCTATTTTTTAAGCCAATTAGAGCCCTTGGCGCACCTGCACACCGTATGGACAGGTCGCAACTGGAACGGAAAGGGTAGGCAAGGATAGTGTTCGAGGGTCCAGTAATCTCATTTACTAAATGCTAGTAGTCATGATGATGGAGGAAGTCAGTGGTGTAGATTGGTGTGCACCTCCAATGGTGGAGCAACCACCACCACCAATGGTTTCGCTCAGTGGTTACCCAAAGAAGGGGCATTTGCATGAGTGGCATATAGTAAGGACTACTGAAAGCTTTTGGAAAAAATGGAGCCTTGGATGCATGAACGGGTTCAAGGTAAGGGATGGGGGTAGGTTCTAGGAAGGGGAAAGATGTAAAAAAAGGGAGTAGAAGGAAAAGGAAGGTAGGGGTTGATAGGATGGGCTCTCGGGGTGGAGTCCTGATTCTGTTGTGCTCTAGATCATTAGGGGTAAGAAGTGGGTTTGGGTGGAATATTTACAACTGTTACCTAAATGCTCAGTCCCCCCCCCCCCGTGGCATCATTGGGAGGTCCACTGTTTGAAACCGGAGGAGCTGGCAGCCTCCCAATGACGTCACAAAGAACGTGGCGGCGTGGGAATGAGCGGTGGCAGAAGACAAGAGGATTTCAGAGGGACAATGCTGGATCCACTGAGGGTGAGTGTCTGAACTGTGCACCTTTTATGGCTGGCCCTTTTGGCTAAGTCCGGGGCAATTTTTGTCTTCCAGACCTCAGGGCCCGGCAGTGCACATGCACGGCCACTTATTTATTTTAATTTATTTTCCCTCCACCGATTGTCACTTTCACTTTTGTGTGTGTTTTTTTTTCACTAGGATGAAGGTTGTGAGTCCTTGGGCTTGCCCTGATGTCTACGGGAGGATATGTGACCTTCTGGTTCCTTCAAAACAAAATATGTCACCAGCACACCAAGGATCTCCAGAATGGGTCCAAATTTTTTAATGTAATCATCACATGCCTGATGAAGGGGTCCTGTGTGGCTCTGAAACGTTGAAATCTGCTTTAACAATGTGATCGCTTATTGAAAAACGTTGTACCCATTCTGGAGATCCTTAGTGTGGTGGTGACATTTTTTGTTTTGACTTTAGCTGGTTCCAGCCATTGGTCACTACAGCACTCACTTAGATGAACAGCCATTTCAACAGGAACTTGTGCGTTGGGATTAGCACTTTTGAAGTCTTTTGGTTTCTTCCTCCCCTGCCCTGGGGGGGGGGGGGGGGGACTCTCTCTTTGGGAGAGCCTCTTGACCCAGTATTGGACGGTCAGCTTTGGCTGACCTAGAAGAACGGAGTTTGCCATGCCTTTTGGCTAGGCAGACCATTGGCACCCTATGTCCCTATCAGGAGCCTTGTGCCCCAGGGAATCAGGGAGAGGTCCTACCCCTTTGGGGGGTGGACTAGGGGCTAGTTTACACTTGCTTCAAAACATGGCTTTGGACACGCTTTGTTAAAGCTCTCTGAACGCCAGTCAAACCTCCTTTCACTAAATAAAATGGTTAGCTTACAGTCCTGTTTACACCTGCTTTTGCTTGGTGCTTTGATGAGGCTTCAGTGGGGCTTTGATGAGGCTTTGGTGGGGCTTTGATGAGGCTTTGTGGTGCTTCAGTGGGGCTTCAAGTGAGCTTTGCCATAGACTTCTATGGAGGCTTTGAAGAAGCTATGAAGCACAACTAAAGCTACATGGGGTATAATTTTTGAAGCAAAGCCAATGCAAAGCAAAAGCAAGTGTAAACAGGACTGTAAGCTAGCCATTTTATTTAGTGACAGGAGCTTTGAATAGCATTCAGAGAGCTTTAACAAAGCCTGTCGAAAGCCTTGTTTTGAAGCAAATGTAAACTAGCCATTAATGTGTGCTGAAGCCAAAACAAGTGTAAATGAGCCCTAAAGCACACCCTTAAGAGCATTTTTTTTGTTCACTTACATTTTTTCCCTTTCAGGATTTGT
>BLSH010115208.1:153907-165594 GCA_018402905.1 Glandirana rugosa
TCATACCCCTCCCCCAGGCACAGGACCCTTCACCCCATACTACCCCCATCAGTACACAGGACCCCCTCCCCATACTACCCCCATCATTACATAGGGCCCCATCACCATACTACTCCCATCATTACACAGGATCCCCTTCCCCATACTACACTTATCATTACACAGGTCCCCCTCCCCTTCCTCCACATACCCCTGCAATTACCCCACTGCAGACTAACCTAGATAGTGTCCAGAGGATGTCAGTCAAAAACCAGGCACATCCACCAAATATTACTGAAGAATATTCCTTGTAAGAAGAAGTTCCTTGGCGGGCCAATGGTCTGCTGCTTTTTGGACATGGTGATAGAGGTGGGTCAGTGTGACTGTGCCCGAGACTGACAGACACTCTCCCCAGACAAGGTTTACCTTACAGAGCTGGCCAATCACCTCACAGGCTGCAGCCATAACACCAAACCCATCATCGGTGCCCCCCAACATTCAATTCTGCCCTCATCTCCTGAGTGATAGCTAAATCCATTTATCAATTTTATAATTATTATTTGCAGGAAGCACAGGCTCAAGGGGCAGCTGCTTTGGGCCCCACAACAATGACTGGGCCCGGGGCAGCTGCCCCTTTTGCCCTGCATTAAAGACAGCCCTGCTTTGCCATGATCCCTTGAACTCGTGAGAAAATCGGACCACTTCAGAATAGTCAAATCCCTTGCAGCCCCAGCATTTCTTGCACTCCATAACAAACCTTTCCTCTTTTGGGAGTATCTAATTACTGTATGTGCTGGCCAAGCTCCTCTGCCCCTCCCTTCACCTTCCTATATAACCTTTTTGGATTTATTTACTAAAACTGGAGAGTGCAATATCTGATGCAGCTGTGCTTAGAAACCAATCAGTTTCTAGTTTTGTTTTCTTTGTCAAACCTTAATTGAACAATTTGAAGTTAAAAGCTGGTTGGCTACCATGCACAGTTGCACCAGATTTTGCACTCTCCAATGTTAGTAAATCAAACCCTTTATGTAGTTGCCAGGGTGGAGTGAAGGGGAATATTATAGAGTACCAACAGAATAACAGCTCTGTGTCTGCTGGGGCTGCTTACATCACATCTAAAATAGCAGCGACCAGCAGCGGTCTCAGGGCTTTTGGATGTAAGCACAAGGAAGGATTTTACAGGTAAATAACATGCACAAAATACACTATATTACCAAAAGTATTTTACACACATATAAACTTTAATGGCAACCCAGTCTTAGTCCGTAGGGTTCAATATTGAGTTGGCCCACCCTTTGCAGCTATAACAGCTTCAACTGGAAAGGCTGTCCACAAAGGTTTAGGAGCGTGTCTATGGGAATGTTTGACCATTCTTCCAGAAGCGCATTTGTGAGGTCAGGCACTGATGTGGATGAGAAAGCCTGGCTTGCAGTCTCCACTCTAATTCATCCCAAAGGTGGTCTATCAGGTTGAGGTCAGGACTCTGTGCAGGCCAGTCATGTTCCTCTACCCCAAACTCATCCAGGTTTTATGGACCTTGCTTTGTGCACAGTCATGTTGGAACAGGAAGGGGCCATCCAGTTGGGAGCATGAAATTGTCCAAAATGTCTTGATATGCTGATTCCTTCAGAGTTCCCTTCTTTGGAACTAACTCTCACTAAAACCAATGATGGGACATTGTTTATTCTCACTGATGTGGGGGCATTTTCTACTCTCGCTATCCAGCCCTCCTAAAGCCTAAAGGACAGTAAACTGGCCCTTTGTTTAGAAAGTGTAAACATCCCCGACTTAGAGGATTCTAGGGTTGAGCATATAAGATCTGCACCCATGTAATAAAAGTGTCCCTGAACCCAAAATAAGTATGGCCATTCTATGGAGTTGAACACCTTGCAGACATCTAAGGCTATCAGGGCTCTATGGACACCCGAAGAATTGGGCACCTGCAAAGTGGAGAACAGACTCTGCAGATTGATATGGGTGTATCTACCAGAAATAAAACTGGTCTTGTCAGATTTTTCCAGGGAGGATACAATAGAATTTAATCGAGAGGCAAAAATTTTAGAGAGGATTTTGAGATCAGTGTTGATCAAAGATATTGGGCGGAAAGCTTTACAGTACTGAAGGTCCTCATTGGGTTTTGGACTCAGTACAATTGGGGTCTCCAACATAGAAGCCGGTAGGGCTTTTGCTTCCAAAATAGATGTATAAAGGATATGTAAGCAACTTAGAGGATTCTAACTGAAGGAGAAAACTACAAGGCCTATAAGAACCAAGAGACACAAAAAGACACTCCATCTCACCCAGTACATTCTGGATAGAATTCAACCATCAAACTGAATTGACTCCTTTATTGGTACTCCTGGAGTCTATAATCATTTGGCCTTTCCAAAGTAGGAGGTTTTAACTCAGACAGTACACATCTGTAGAATATAAACTCTGTATAGTTTAAAACATCTTATTCTAAATACTAAAAGTAAAAAGGAAGAAGCTTGTATGCATTTCTGATCCCTGCCAAGTAGCCTCAATCGCTGAGTAGGAACCAAACAACATCAATGCAAACCTTGCACGAAATGCAAGGCCTGTAATTGCCTATTGATTTACATAGCTGTCCTGGAGGGGAACATATGAGTATAATCAGAGCATCACTCAATCATAGTCTTTGATTGCTCTTCAGCCCTATAGATCCGGGTTTCTCAACCAGGGTTCTGTGGAACCCTAGGGTTCCTCCAGAGGTTGCTAGGGGTGACTTGAGCAATGGTCAATTTCTACCTCTCAGATAAACTCCCACTGACATAATTGTTTTTTTTAGCTATCTCTAAGGGGGTAATGCTTCCCAATGACCACAAGTGTAAGGAGCATTCTTCCCAGTGAACATCACATTAATGTATCAGGAGTTGTAGATTTTAAATTTTTAGTAGGGGTTCCCAGAGACCAGAAAATTATTTCAAGGGTTCCTCGGTGTTGAAAAGGTTGAGAAAGGCTGCTATAGACTCATCTAAAATATTTACTATTTTATAGTTTAACCAGTTGTCCATACTGGTGACATTCATTTATTAGTTGTAAGGTTAGTTCACGATATGCATAAACAACAAAAACATCTGACTATGAGGTCGATATCCAAGGCTTGGCCAATAAGCCATCTCCAAGTGTAGGACATATTCTGTATCATACAGCTTTACACTTTACATTACTCCATAGCAAAGTCATCAACACTTCTATTTTGAATATCCAAACACCCGCCAAGTCAAGAAGAAATATTGCATTGGGTTGTGGCAGTGTGCTGTTTCGTTGCACACAGGCACATCTCCCCCATTCATCATTCTCTGAGGTTGGCCTGTCTATGGATGCTCTTTTTGTTACGGGAGCATTTGAAATTGGGGTGGAGAGACATTAATCAAGAGCAAAATCCCTTTGCTAATGTGCGTAACCCCTTTTCATTTGCTCTCTAATGACTTCCAGATTCTCAGCAGCTAGCTCATTGTTTCTGCAAGGTTTTTATAAGCAGCCCATAACATACTCTGCAATTTGTATCTTTTCTTGGTGGCGTGGATGAATTGCCTCTCTTTTGAATGGCAGTAGAGGAACCATGGAATGCAATGACAGCCAGTGAAAGGAGAGCAGGCTCTTGTGAATCTTGGTTAAAGTTAATGCCTGTTAATAAATAGCCAGGCCCCAAGTTAACTGACAGCCTTTTACTTATCTTCCAAAAGATTCCTGATAAATCCACTGCCTTGGGGCTGATGGGACAGTTTATCTCCAGTCATTTAGGAAAGGGGGGGTGCTTAGGTGAGGGAGTGAGAGGAGCCTCTTAAAGCAACACAAGGGTTTAACTGATATTGATCTGTATAAACTCCTTTCTCACTTACATAGTCTCTTTACCTTTTCAATTGATACTTTGCTTGTGTAAAGTGTATGAGGAAGAGGTTTCCTTTGAACAAAAAAATATAGCTTGAAGGCACAACACAAAGAATAGGTCATCAGAAGGGAACAGGCGGACAGACGGGGGTGGGAGGATGAGTGCAAACATGGGTATAGACCTAATATAAGCTATATTACCAAAAGTATCGGGCCACCTGCCTTTACACGCACATCAACTTTAATGGCATCCCAGTCCTAGTCCGTAGGGTTCAATATTGAGTTGGCCAACCCTTGCAGCTATAAGAGCTTCAACTCTTCTGGGAAGGCTGTCCACAAGGTTTAGGAGAGTGTCTATGGAAATGTTTGACCATTCTTCCAGAAGCGCATTTGTGAGGTCAGGCACGGATGTGGACGAGAAGGCCTGGCTCGCAGTCTCCGCTCGAATTCATCCCAAAGGTGTTCTAATCGGGTTGAGATCAGAACTCTGTGAAGGCCAGTCAAGTTCCTCCACCCCAAACATGCTCATCCATGTCTTTATGGACCTTGCTTGTGCACTGGTCCAAATCATTTGGTGGAGGGGGGGGGGGGGATTATGATGTGGGGTTGTTTTTCCAGGGATTGAGCTGGACAGGACTGGGACAAGGGGTGGGCGGATTCCCTGGGCGCAATGGTTTATTGCAAGGATTGGGGTGCCCTGACTCTAACCCTGAGGGAAGGGGGAGGCCCAGTTTGGCATCTTTGCCCTGGGCGCTGGATGACCTCGTCTCGGCATTGGGGCTTGGCCTCTTAGTTCCAGTGAAGGGAACTCTTAAGGCATCAGTATCCCAAGACATTTTTGACAATTTCATGTTCCCAACTTTGTGGGAACAGTTTTGGGATGGCCCCTTCCTGGTCCAACATGACTGCGCACCATATTTCTTCTTGACAATGGGATTTCAACACCTTCCCTAAAAAGTTGGTCAGAGATATACCTTAAAAATGTGTTAAAACTGCATATTTTGGGTGACATTTTTTGAGTCATCCTGACCAAGAGCCCTGCAAATGGCAGGTGACTCTACAGCCTTGGAGTAGGGTGATGGGGTTGGGCAAATGCCATCTGCAGTGGTTCCTTCATGGCTACCGCTATGGCTTCTCCCTTAATACTATACATTTGAAATGTTGGATGAATCCAGAAAACCACGAAGAAAGCCATAGAAAGATGAGGAGAACGTACAAACTTTATGAACATATTATCCCCAGTTGGATTTAAACTCAAGATTACCAATCATAAAACTGCCATGAGCACCTAGAAGTGACCTCCACCAACATCAGCAGGTGATTGGTGTCAAAACAGCCAACTCTGCAAAATCTCCAACCAAGTCACTTCCGGTGACTCTGCAGTAGCAGTAATTGCAGATTTCGATGACTGTTTTCACAGAACACCGGCTAAGGCGTAAAAAAGTTGTCGCTGCCTTGGAGGCGGCCATGTTGTCGGTTACTAGCTGGTGGAGTAACAATGTCCACTCATTATATCGTGTACTGTAGTGCAGTGGTTCTCAACCTCAGTCCTCAAGTACCTCCAACAGGGCAATGTTTTGGGAACTTCCCTTAGATAAAATAGCTCTTATCAATACCATGTCATGGATATTGATCTAAAGCAGCTGTGCAAAGTAAAGGAAAACCTGAAAACATGGCCCATTGGGGGTACTTAAGGATTGAGGATGAGAACCACTGCTGTAGTGTACGCTGCCAGTGTTCTGTGAAAAAGGTCGTCAAAATCTGCAATTACTACTGATGGAGAGTCAACGGCAGTGCTGTGGTTGGAGATTTTGGCGAGTTGGCCGTTTTGGCAGAACACCAGCAGTGTGGACTCCTATACATAGGATGTCAGCGCTGTGTCCTTCCAGTCTTGTCACTGACACAAAAGGGGATGGAAAAGCAATGCAGGCCACAGTCTGAGTGAAGATAGCAGATGGGCCCGCTGGTCTTCTGTGCTAACATCCCTCTGACTCTCAGGCAGGAGCGTCATGCTCCACTGACTGCACTGCTCCGGGGCTCTCATTAGTTTTCAAGAGCTTGTTAGTCAATTAATGCCGCTCTTTGTTTATGCTGAATAGGTAATAATCACCATCTCAGGGTGTGCCAGAGGGCATATCTGTCACACACACAAGATAACAAGAATCCCACACACACAGCCTAGGTGGCTGGCAAGGAGCCTTGTGTGAACCTGCACTCTGAGAATGCACCGTAGATCGCAATTATGGCCTCATGCACGCTGGACGTTTTTGCTAACTCTCCTAGATGCATTTCCCCCTGGCAGCGGTGTTTTGGCAGAAAAAAAACAAAACAAAAAACACTTGATGCCAGTAAATGTGTGTAAGCACCTTGGCATTAATTCATTTCACTGGCCTAAATAATAATTTATTTTGACCACTCAAACAAATTAACGAGCCTAGCGCTCAGGCGCGTCTAGATGCGTTTACAGGCTTCAAGCATTTTTTTTTCTGCTTCTAAACTGCTCAAAATGTCTGTGTGCATGGACACATAGGCTAACATGCAGGGGCTCCTAGAGGCAGGGAAAAAAAAACAAAAAAAAAGCCAGACGCCCCTAGGAGCAACGTTAAAACGCCCAGTGCGCATGAGGCCTAAGGCCTGGTTCACTCAGGAACGCACTACAGTCCATTTAATATGTAGGACACTACATTAAAGCGGAACTCCAGTCATTTTTTCATCTTTTCAGCTATTAAATCCTCTGCCCTTGTTTTAACTTTGGATAGTAAAACATTTTTTTTTTTTCTGCCAGGAAATACCTTATACAGCCCACTTCCTTCCGGTTTCTTGGCTGGTAAAAAGCCTCGGCATTTGACATCATGCACAGCTCTCTTTCTCACTCACTCTCGTGAGAGTTTGCCAGGAAGGGAAGGGGGATGAGTCATAAGAGGGCCAATGAGAGCTGCAGAGCTGGAGGTGTGTCTGTGTAAATCCAGGAAGTGAACAGCTGCCCACAGTTAAAATGATTGCAGCCAGACAGTGGAGGGACATTTCTGCAGCATATTTGGCAAGTACAGAATCACAGTACATATAAAAGAATATGCAAAGTGGTTGGAGTGAAGCTGCAGAATGGCAAATATGTTTTTATTACAAATTATGTGAGCAGACCATTCACTGCTCTACTGACACCAATCCCTGCCTTACTGACACCATCCAATGCCCTACTGACACCAATCCCTGCCCTACCCACACCATCCACTGCCCTACCCACACCATCCACTGCCCTACTGACACCAATCCCTGCGCCCTACTAATGCTGTCAGTATAAATACACATGCACACACACATATAGCTTTGAGCTGTGAGGTGCACACCCTAATACAATAGGCTGTGCACACCTATGACTGACAGGCAAGGTATTTATGACAGAAGATACTCTAGTGGTCTCTTCTGCCATAAATGCATTCTTCTGCCCGTCAGCTGTCATGTTCTCTGAGCTGCGCATGCGCAGCGAACATTTAGGCCCCCCCACTGGTGCCACTGCCCTACTGACACCATCCCTTGCCCTACTGATGCCATCCCCTGCCCTACTGACACCAATCCCTGCCCTACTGACACCGTCAGTATAAATACACATGCACACACACATTTATGTTTGAGCTTTGAGGTGCACACCCTAATGCATTAGGCTGTGCACACCTATGACTGACAGGCAGGATATTTATTACAGAAAAGACCCTAGTGGTCTCTTCTGCAATAAATGCATTCTTCTGCCTGTCAGCTGTTTTGTTCACTGAGCTGCGCATGCGCAGCTCAGCGAACATTTACGGCCCCCATTGGCCCCGATCCGTGCCGCAGTGATGCGACTCCCGTGCACATGCTTGGGAGTGGCATCATCGCAGCCTGGCCTATCAAGTGGCTGAAGGCACGGGACCCGGAAGGAAGAGCGGGCGAAGATGGAAGCGCCGGGGGCCCACCGGATCGGTCCCAGCGTATGACAGGTAAGTTTGCCATAATGTACTAATATGCTGTGCATACTAGCACATTATGGCATAACCCACCTGGGATGGCCTTGAAAAAAAAAAAAAAAATATAGCGGATTTTACTTCCGCTTTAAACCCTGGTTCACATATATGCGCTCTGCAAGATCGTATATGATTCGCACAGCATTACAGATTGTATGGCTGAAATTGCATTCGGACCAAACTTGCACAGGACCCTTTTTTTGGTCCGCACCAGAATCGGATCGCATGAGTGTTCATACCCATGCGATCCGATTCCCATGCAAGCTTGCAGATCGCACTGCGATGTGCGAGCTGAAAAGGGGGTGTCGTTAACAATGTGTTGACACCTCCCTTGAGTTCCGATACAGCAGTGTGAACTACCGTGTGAGTCGGGTGCGATGCGGGAACCCGCAGTGGATTCGAATCGGTTTGAATCTCTGCTGGCTCCTGCTTAATCAGCTGTGATTCAAACCGTGTATGGCTGGCCTAAAGTGCTTGTTTACACCTGTGGCGGTCTGTGAAAAGCAATTGGCGTAGTACTGCCACCTCTTGAATGCCTGTGGTTTTTGTTTTGACAATGGCCTTTTTCTTAATGGGAATACCGCACCATAACTGCAAACCAAGCATTAGCTTGCAGCTGCGGCGCGACCCCAGTCCCTGGAATCGGTTGCAATTGGCGGTGGTAGTGCCTGACAAATGACAGGTAGATAGCGTCTGCTACCCCTCTCTGCCAATCCCTCCACTGGTTGCCACTCGCCCAACAAATTAAATTCAAAATACTAACAATAAGTTACAAAGCCATCCACAACTCTGCCCCCAGCTACATCACTAACCTAGTCTCAAAATACCAACCTAATCGTCCTCTTCGCTCCTCCCGTGTTGCTCTCCAGCTCCCTCAACACCTCCTCCCATATTCGCCTCCAGGACTTCTCCCGAGCCTCTCCCATCCTCTGGAATTCCCTACCCCAATCTGTCAGTCTCCAAATCTATCCACTTTCAGGCAATCTCTGAAAACTTTCCTCTTCAGAGAAGCCTATCCTGCCTCCACCTAACAACTACACTTATTTTCTTCATCAGCTCATCCCCCGCAGTTATTACCCTCTCGTATCACTTGACCCTCCCTTCTAGTTTGTAAGCTCTAATGGGCAGGGCCCTCTGATCCTTCCTGTATTGAATTGTATTGTACCTGCACAGTCTGCCCTCATTCTGTAAAGGTGCTGAGCAAGCTGTCGGCGCTATATAAATCCTGTATAATAATAATAAAAGATTGCAGTGCTACAACCCCTACCCAACGTATAGCAGGACAAGGATCAAATGCTCGTGCCTGGACACACGCTATACATACCATCCATAGTTCAAAAAAAAAGTAGAAGTCCGGCACCGAAGCATCTTGAGATAAAATCATTCATTCATCATCCATAAAAAGAATGAATCCTGCAGTAAGATTGACGTGTTTCAGCCACCTCCCTGCTTGACAAATGAATCAAGGGAATCATTTTTGCCACACCACAGTGCGAAGCATCATGGCTGCGACATGTGTATACCCCCGTCCAGGTGCCTTCAGGTAAAACTGCAGCTCAGCTGCCTATTCTTACTGCCTCCAAAAATTTTATGTGCACCAGTTTTACTAAATCTCCCCCACAGAGTGTCTTCTCTCATAAAAAGTTACATTTTAGCATTTTTCCTATTGCCATAAAAGTGTTGCTAAACCCAGAACCCTGCATTCACTATATCTGGTCTCCCACAGTACACAGGACATAGAAATGCAATTATTTTAGTAAATATAAACTGATAAATCTCTTTTCTCATCAGCAGTATACAGCAGTCTTGTGACTTCTATCATTGTCTGGTTATAGCTTGTAGGAGGAGTTTTCATTCTCCCCTGACTGTCCTATGAGGCTGCAGGATCCCTGACCTTCTGTCTGGACAGTGCTGATTGGCCCTGTGCTGATCACATGCACCCTCCAAAGAAAAAAAAAAAAAAAAACTCTCTAGCAAAACACACCAATCTGAGCAGCTTGTTCTGTACTATCAAGAGATAGATTGGGGACTATGGAATAATGGGTGGAACAGAAAAGACAGGATCAAACAACTTTTTTTACACAATGCAGAGGATTAACCTCTTAGGTTACACAGTGAATATAACAAGCATGCTTTACTGCATATACAGACTGATTTTACTGTTGTGGGTTTAGTATTACTTTGAGCTGAAGGAATTTTCATTCTCCCATGATTGTCCTATGAGGCTACAGGACCCCTGACCCTCAGACTGGACAGTTCTGATTGGCCCTGTGCTGACCACATGCACCCTCCCAAGAAACAAAAAACCTCTCTAGCAATACGCATCAAACTGAGCATGTGCAGAGGGCCCCCGAGGCTTTGTTCTACCAGGAGATAGTTTGGGGATAGTGGAAGAAGGGGAGGATCAGAGAAAACAGGATCAAACAGCCTTTTTATACAATGCAGCAGATTAACCCCTTAGGTTCCACAGTGAGTATAACAAGCATGCTTTACTGCACATACAGATTGATTTGACTGTTGTGGGTTTAGTAATACTTTAAGACTAGATTTACATTTGTCAATTCTCTGTAGAGCAATCCATGGTGGATCAACTTTGAGCTGGCCATAGAAGACAGCTTTATCAGTCAGGGGGTGGATAGAGAAATCCACCCTGCTGTGCTATTGTATTCTGATAGCCGGGACTCCTCCAAATTGGCTGCAGGCGCTGATCGAATGTAGATTTTTCAACCGTCCCGTTCAACAGAAGTTGAGCAGTCAAGATGGATCAAAATTTAGCTGGTACCTGCTGAACCAAATTTTGATCCATCAATGGCCAGGTACTCAGCACATTAATGTTGAAGTTTAAAGGGACACACACCCCCAAAAATAAGCAGCACCACACCCCTCCTTCATACTATTCATTTACGGCCAGGTTTATCCCAATTTTTTGCACACACTATTATCAGTTAGCAATATAATAGCCCTGCCCAGTTCACCTCCATGACTAACAGGACAACCTCTCTCTACGTTATGGAGAATGAACATAAAAATGGAATTATCCCACCAAAAATGGGACATTCGGAAAGTATTCAATCCTGAATACATACAACAAAAGCCCTATAATACTCAATAGAACAAAAAAAATATATCGTAAAAAAAAAAAAAAGGGTCTTTTATAGACCGCATATATTGTGAGCAGATCACAGCGCACAGAATATTTCCTTTCCTACGACTGCAGTGAGCGGGTATCACTACACGACCGCGGAGCCCCTCCAGCCGTGATGCCGCTCGCTGATGGCAGATTAATCTGTCACTTAGCACTTAGCGTCAGTAATTTTCCACTTTTTCCCCCCGATAAAGGTAAAAGACCCCCTTAATTTCAAATCAGAGTCTTAAGCACTGTCTTGTCCTGCGAGTCGGTCTTTATATACGTCTGCGATGTTTCCATTAAGAGTCTAAATAAGCAGACGAGATGGGGCGCCGCTCTTTATCTGTTGTCAACATTCCACGTATCTGAAAGCAGATAATTGTGGTGGGCGCTACTGACATGCAGTGTGGCTAAGGAATATGAAGCCTGGAGACTTCAGGACATGAGCAGATCTTGTAAAGTACCTTGGCGTACTCCATCAAGTCAGTGCGCCCCCGGAAACGGTTGTAAAATTCCGGCATCCTCCAAGGAGCGATAATCTGCAAATAAGCAATTGAGAAGAGGTTACTTTTATTAGCAAAATTAAAGGAAATCCATATCCAAGTTACAGATTTTATGTTCATTTAAATGTCTTCCCGCAAAGATCTAATGTTAATGTTGTAAGAACATCCATTTTTTTTTTTTTATAGTTTGTAAAAGACAAAATAATATATATATATATATATATA
>BLSH010115208.1:229216-244545 GCA_018402905.1 Glandirana rugosa
TATATATATATATATATATATATATAAAAGTCGGGCGAGACGAAACCAGTGCGCCACGTACAGGGGCCCACAGTCGGTGCAGTGCTCCCTGCTCTCCCCTGCAGCAGCCAGTGGCTGACACCCGGGGACATGCACCGCGTGACCAAAGCAGAGCGGGCTGAAAATATATATATATATATATATATATATAAAAGATATCTTTATATACATCCTTTTTACACAGGTCAGTCAGCTTAGATGTTAGGAGGGGACATTTTTAAGACTAGTTAGGTTTGGAATTCTACTTTATCAACTCAAAACTAGACTTGCTTTAAGGCTTTGTTTAGACTTGCAGTTGGAGGGAGGCAAAAATGCGGTTCAATTGAACTGCATTTTTGCTGCCCGCCAACCCAACCCCCCCTTAACCTGCAATAGGCAGTGGACATGCCGCAGGAGTGATGCTTTGTGCCCCCCAGCAAAGTTGACCCAACTTATAGTGATCAGCGGGCGGCAAGCCTGACAAACGCTACACATTCAAGTCAATGGGGAAGCGCCACAAACACCCTACAAGGGCGAAAAGTGGGGTTAAATCAGGCAGGCGAGGAGGCGTCCCATCGCTTCCTCCCTACCCGTCAGTAGCCTCTTTAGCGCGATCCAAGCGCAGATCGGGCTTCAGAAGAAAGGGAGATTTAGGCCTCGTTCACACTGAACACGGCTTTGAAGTTGTGCCAGTTCAGATTTCAAAGCCGTGTTTCAGTCCCACTTCGGGGGGAGACTTGAAAGACATCTGTGCGGGTTCATGCACAGATATCTATTGAAATAGCCCCCCGAAATCACCAAAAGTAGTGCAGGAATTACTTTTGCAAATTGGTACGGGGCCTCAAAGTAGACGTAACACCGATTGGCCCGCTCCTATTGCCGGCAATAGGCTCCAATTTGACATGCGACTTGTCATGTCAAATTGCACTGATGTGAACGGGGGCTTAGACACATTTAAATCAGGATGGGGAAAAATCAATTACTTTTTTATTATTTAAAACTTTTTTATCAAATTTATTTCAATAAAATTCTTTTGGAGTAAAAATCTATCTAAAGATAGTTTTCAATTTAGGATACAATAATAATTTAGTTTATTCAGCATGAAATTGAGCTTAGTTATGTAGCATGAGGCTGTATATTCTGCAATATTTACATTTTTGGTAAACTCATTTAATGAATCCAAGCTCTGCAAGGTGAGTTAACATGCACTGCATTGATGCATTCACACAATTTCACAGTAACCATGAGATAAAACAAAGTTCAGGAATATTCTTTTATCCCATTGTTTTGCAAATCTGTGTACACTACAAACTGTATGATTGCATCGGTTCTGATATCGCCGTTTTACTAACCTGACAGCTTATTATTCTAAATAGGAAACCTTCAGATTGTTTGCAAATATTAAAGATTCTAACTACCAGCAAGAAGAAGTCCTTACATTTAAAGAGCACCTGTCATTTCAGATCCATCATGGCAGCGCCTGTTAGCGAGCATCCACTCACCTGCTGCCGCCATGTCCCTCACCTTGTTGTGTCACTGCCACAGTCACCAGCGGGTCAGAGGAGGAGCCACTGCGGGGCAGAGATGACTTTTGCCCTTTAAAAATAATCATGATTTAAACACTTCAGCCCCAGAAGGATTTCCCACTTTAGGACCAGAGCACTTTTTGCAATTTGGCACTGCATCAATTTAACTGACAATTGCGCGGTCGTGCGACGTTGTACCCAAAAGAAATTTGCGTCCTTTTTTCCCCACAAATAGAGCTTTCTTTTGGTGGTATTTGATCCCCTCTGCGTCATTTCTGATCACCGCTATAAACAAAAAAAGAGCGACAATTTTGCAAAACAACCAATTTTTTTCATTGGTTTTTGCCGATTTATATTCTTCCTCATATCTTTGTTAAAAAAATAATCGCAATAAGCGTATATTGATTGGTTTGCGCAAAAGTTGCCGCGTTTACGAATGATGAGAATTTATGGGGTTTTTATTTATTTTTTAACTAGTAATGGCAGCGGTCTGTGATTTTTAGCGGGACTGCGACATTGTGGCGGACACGTCGGACCATTTTGACACTTTTTTGGGACCATTGGCATTTATACAGCTATCAGTGCTATGAAAATGCACTGATTACTGTATAAATGTCACTGGCAGGGAAGGGGTTAACCTGCAGGGGGCTCTCTAAGGGTTTAACTGTGTGCCCTGTGTGTGTTCTAACTGTGTGAGGCCTGGGCTGGCTGGGGGAGGGGATCGATCGTGGCTCCCATATACAGGAAGCCTGTGATCACACTCCTTCCGTGTCATAACGGATATCGGATCCTGTTCTGTCACTGTGGGGGAGCGATCTCGGGTAGCCGGCGGACATCGAGTCCGCCCTACCCGCTCCCTGGCTCCCCCGAAACACAGTAAGCGCGCAATCTCGTGGCCGCCGTTTTGCGATATCGTACCACTTTACCGCCGTCAATCCATGGCGAGCAGTCGGCAAGTGGTTAAATCGAGTTGATTTAAATCTATCCTCCTGCCTTAATTGGCCCTAGTATGTGTATGTATGAATGTGAGTTAGGGACCTTAGATTGTAAGCTCCTTAAGGGTAGGGACTGATGTAAATGTACAATGTATATGTAAAGCACTGCGTAAATTGACTGCGCTATACAAGTACCTGAAATAAAATAATTCTAAGGCTTCAAAGTGACAAAAAGCTTTGCAAAGATTATGTAGGAGCTTGCTGTACACATAGGCCAGAATCCAACGTGTGCAAGGTTTTAGGCTGGGTTCACACACATGCGATGTGGGAACCATTGTGAATTCTTTGCGGGTTCCCGCATCGCATGTCACAGTGCCCTCTGCAAACCGATGCGGGTGTTAATAGAAAGTTAATGACACCCCCAGATCGGATCACAGTGCAAACTGTCAAATGGTACAGGAATCGGATCGCATGGGCGTTCATGGGTGATTCCAGTGCGGACCAAAAAAAGGGTCCCGCACCATTTTGGGGCGAATGCAATGCGATTTTAGCCAGTTTGTCAGGCTGAATTCACATCACACAGACATCACATGTGATCTGCACAGCAATGCGGTGCGCCAGTGTGAACGCAGCCTTAGGTACCCTTCACAATTGTGCGATTGGAAAGGCACATGATTTTGCCGTGACTTAAAGCAATGCCTGTGTAATCCTGAGGTTTATGGACCTCAAGTTGCATCAAAGTCGGACCAAAGTGTACAGGGACTACTATGAAGTCGCACAGATATGAACGGTACTCATTGAAAATCATGGGGTAGGAACTTGACATGCGACTTTGCAGTCCCAAGTCGCACAAGTGTGAAAGGGGCCTAAGGAAGAACTAAAGGCCATTATTTTTTTTTATAGAGTAAGTGATGGCTATAACCCCTGCAAGTCCTCGGTGTCCCATTGGGGATATTTCACTTCACTTCCTTTCCTATAGCCAAAACAGGAAGTGAGAGGAAAAGCTTGGTTGTCACAAGGATCATCAGAACTAGTGTCCCCTATTGAAAGATTTCCTGTTCTCTCAGTGATAATGGTAAAAGTACAAATAGAGAGAGTAAATCTCTTTAAAGCGATGTTCCGGCCTCACCCTCCAAAAATTAAAAGTCAGCAGTCACACCTACAGTAGCTGCTGACTTTTAATATTAGGACACTTACCTGTCCTGGAGTCCAGCGATGACGGCACCCGCCGTGGATCGGGGGTCGGGTGCAGCCACATCCATTGCAGGTAAGGGAACCCGGACATGTAGCATTACAGCTTCACGCCGAGTGCCCTACTGCGCATGCCCAAGGCTCCGCTGCACTCTGCTATTGGCCAAGCGGCCAGTAGCAGAGCAAAGCGGCCACCGGCCCAAGCTCCCGGATGTGTGGAAAAGGACACCTGGTTAAAGACAGGTGTCCTCTTCCCCCTCCCCCCCCCGAAAGGTGCCAAATGAGATACCTGAGGAGGGGGGGGGTGGAACTCCGCTTTAAATGAGTCCCTTTCAGCAGCGGTACTGCCTTCTGAATGGAACATGCAGTTTCATTTTTGCTGCATGCCCTTCTTTAGGTGGGAAGTTGGGGGTCAGTAAAACCGCAGCTCAACCGCCGGCTTTTACTGCTCCCTGGCCACCCTTACCAAGATTAAAACTATCATGTACATTATGCAATGTCTTTTTTTAATGGTAGATGTCCTATGGGCCAGCCAACAGTGCCATAGTTCTTTCATGGCCATCTAAGACCCCTTTCACACTGAGGTGCTTTTCAGGTGTTTCACGCTAAAAAAAGCACCTGAAAAGCTCACGAAAACCTATTTCCATTAAAATCAATGAATGCTCTCTTACTGGCGGGAGAAGGAGGAGGAGGAACTTCTGACGTACCTCGCCGGTCCGAAGGAAGTGGGGACAGGGTACCTGCCCCCCCCAAGGTGCCAAACGTGGGGGGAGGCGACAGATAAGCAGAAGTTCCACTTTTGGGTGGAACTCCGCTTTAATGGGGGTCATAGACAAATGAAAACTTGCTCTCCACTCTGCCCAAAACTAAAAAAAGTTTTGCCTTTAGTTATACGTTACGCTGGAGGTACACTGTTCCCGGTGAATTTTTTGGTGGCCCCGTTTGCCTAATGGATCGAATGTCCTTCAATTGAAAAAAATGAAAGAGCCTGGCTGTCAGCTAAATAGTGACTGCATCCAATCAAATGCATGTTTGAGTATTTAGACAGCAGCAGCAGCATGGGATTCCTCCATCTGTGCCATTTAGCACGGATGAAGGGCTCATTTCAGTGTATGGCCAAAGGGCAGACATAGGGTGGCGTTTATCTAAACGCAAAGCTGATCCGCTTTTGGGGTAAAAAGAAAAGCGGAAAAAAAATTCATGAAAAATGTTTCCCTTTAAATCCTATGGAACCTCATGGAAGGTGGAAGTGTATGCAACAGATTCTTTGAGGCTCCGTTCATATCTGAGCGATGCAAGTTGCGGGTGGAATCAGCTCAATTCTGCCCGCGACTCGCAATAGCAGGAAATCATGTGACGCCCGGGCGTTCCCGAAGCGTTGCCCGTTAATTGAAATAGCACCCCATACATGGCGCGTATTTCCCACGATCCATAAGGTGACAATCACGATAAAAATGCCCGACCAGAATCGCAGGATGCCCGTCGCCCAAAAAAAAGTACATGTGCTTCTTTTGGGCGACAGGCGTCCCACGATTCCGGTCTGGCGGTTTTACCGCGATTGTCACGCGACGGATTGCGGGAAATGCACTCCGCGTATGGGGTGCAATTTGAACCAACAGCAAATTCTCCGGGAACGCGATTTCCTGCTATTGCGGGAAAAAAGCACTACATATGGTGTGCTATTTGAATTAAGGGGCAACGCCCCACAGTTTCCTGCTACTGGGAGTCGTGGGCAGAATCCAGCCATTTCCGCCCGAAACTCGCATTGCTCAGATGTGAACAGAGCCTAATGTACTTTTACTACTTTTTTTGTGTGTGTGTGTGTGTGTGTGTGTGTGTGTGTGTGTGTTTGTTTTTCCGCCTTTTGTAAGGCTCTGTTCACATCTGAGCGATGCGAGTTGCAGGTGGAATCGGCTCCATTCTGCCCATGACTCGCAATATCAGGAAATCGCATTCCTGGAGCGTTGCTCGTTGATTAAAATTGGACCCCAAACGTGGCACACTTTTCCCGTGATCAACAATTGCGGTAAATGTGTCCGATCAGAATCGCGGGAGGCCCGGCGCCCAAAAAAAGAGGACATGAGCTTCTTTTGGCTGACCGGCATCCTGCAATTCTTTGCAAGAAGATATCTAAGATACATTTTTGCACATCACATGGTTATATATATGCACCCTATTTGATGTCAATCAGTTATATGTGCTAATGCTTCAACTATCCCTAGTTTAGCGCCACCCTCACACACACAAAGTTTCTACGATTAGTTTGGTCGTTATAGGTGGCAGCTCACTTCCTCATTAGCTTTCCCAGCCTAGCGCGGTGACCTCTCTTATAACTAGTATAAATCCTGCAATTCTGTTTGGCCGTTTTTACCGTGATTGTTGCCCGACAGATTGCGGGAAAAGCGATCCGCGTATGGGGTGCAATTTGAATCAACGAGCAATGCTCCAGGAACGCAATTTCCTGCTATTGCGAGTCGCGGGCAGAATCCAGCCGTTTACGCTTACAACTCGCATCGCTCAGATGTGAACAGAGCCTAATGTACTTTTACTACTTTTTTTTTGTGTGTGTGTGGTTTATTTTTCCGTCTTTTGTAAGGCCTCATTCACATCTGAGCGATGAGAGTTGCGGGCGGAAACGGCTTGATTCTGCCTGCGACTGGCAATATCAGGAAATCGCATTCCTGGAGTGTTGCTCGTTGATTCAAAAATGGCACCCCATATGCGGCGCACTTTTCCCGCGATCCGTCGGGCGACAATTGCAGTAAAAACGTCCGACCAGAATCGCGGGATGCCTGTCAACCAAAATAAGCTCATGTCCTCTTTTTTTGGGCACTGGGCGTCCCGGGATTCTTGACGCCCGTGGGAAAAGCGCACCAAGTATGGGGTGCTATTTGAATCAATAGGCAACGCTCCCGGAAAGCCTGGGCGTCCCGCGATTTCCTGCTATTGCGAGTCGCGGGCAGAATCAAGCCGATTCCGCCCACAACGCGCATTGCTCAGATGTGAACGGAGCCCAATGCTGGCCATACACTAGAGGAAAAATCGGTCGAAAATCTGTCATTTGGACAGTTCATTCAGTCAATGGGCACAAATCGAAAATTGGTTTTGACATTTTTGAGCCGATAAATTGAAGGAAAGGTTTGGAAAACTTTGACTGAACGGACAATGAATTGAAAGGTTAATGTGTTTCTCGCCCGAACAGTTTGCACTAGGCTTATGTGACAAAATTAACGAAATACGAATTCATTTGTGTCAATTGAATGATTTATCGATAAAATTTCCGTCATTACATGATGGCAAAATCGTTTGCTCGTTTTTTCAAAAACTCGTTCGGCCGATTTTTCGTATAGTGTATGGCCAGGCATAAGGTCCTATTCACAACGAAGCGTTTTTCAGCTTGTAAAACGCTCAGCTCCGTCGCTGCAAAAATGCCCAACAAGCAAAATCCCATTAATTTCAATGGCTCCTGTTCACATCTGAGCTTTCTGTCTCTTGAATAAAAACGCCTGAAGCTCAAATAAGTACATGAGCTTCTTTTTGGCCGCACAAACTTCAATAAAAACGCATGACTTGAGCAGAAAAACGCTCGTAAAATGCTCAAATAGCAGCTTTCCACCTCCAATCTCTTCCACCTCTCCTCCCCCTCGTATCGGCTAAACACAAATGCCTGAAGCTGTAAAATGCTTGTAATAAACTTCTAAAACGCATTAAAAAAAAAAAAATAAGCTGCAAAAAAAAAAAAACGCTCAGGTGTGAATGGAGCCTTAAACTTAAAGTGGAGTTCCAACCAGAAAAAAATTTTTTTTTGGCATCCACTCTTTTAATACTAAATAGATGTAACCTTTTCTTTCCTTACTTTCAAACTGCCTAGTAATTCCATGTATTTTTTACTCACAATTTTGTTTCTCTCACTGCTGGACTTTTCCATTTTAGGTGAGGGCAACTGAAGCCCATCCTGGGTCTCCTGGCATCTCTTCCTGAAAGAATTGCACGTTGGGTAACCATCATGCACTCCTCAATCTCGTTTCCTGTCTGGAAATAACACGATTTTGCAGTACAGGGAAGCCCACTGACTCCTGGGAAATGATGAGTCACATCTCCCAGGAGGCCAGGGGAAGCAGGAAGTGAGGAGATGACCTAAAAGTGGCAGATTACAGAGACCACCTAGCAACAAGCGACTTGGGGTGAGTTTCAATTTTTTTTCCTTCAAAAGGTAAGTCTATATAGGCAAAGGACGTGAATAAGGTAAAAAAAAAATTCTGGGGTGGAACTCCGCTTTAACAAAATGTCAATAAAAATCTATTTGATCAAAAAAAAAAATCCTATGGAACTCTTCAGACTAGTCGCTGCGGGTGCAGAGCATTTTTACCAGTCCTGCATGCTGCATCTTTGGTGCGCTGTTCAAAAGCGCATCTCCCACTAAATGCTATAGAAAATTCACCAAATGCCGCATCAACGACGCACTTTCACTATGTTTTTTTTTTTTGAGTCATGTGTCCAAGTTTCACAAGTGCATGACTGAAGTCAAGAGTCCAGAAAACGCAGAAAAAAACGCATGTGTGTTTTTACTGCATTTTTTTCAACAGAGCAGTGTGAACGCAGCCTTAAATAATTGTCAGCCTCCATAAGGCACAATGAATCTTTCAGGAAATTTTTTTCACAGTATATTTATCTTTGATGGGTGAAATTGTCCTTCGAGAGTTTCTGCAAAGGTTCTCTGGTCTTGGTTTAGGGGTTTCCAAAAAGCTTCCAAAATCTTAGCTCCACACAAAGTGTGCCGAGTTCATCGTACAGCGACGGGAGGTCTGGGCTCTCCGATTTCCTCTGATTGCATAGCAATTAGGAAAAGGAGAAAATCCATCATCATCTCAGCTGCCTTCCTCAGTAATGGATGGAGCCCAATGAGAAGTCTTAAAAGCGGCGTCCTTTTTCTTCCACCTCCCTCTACGCCTCGTTGTCAGCTCATAGATAATACTGGATTTTTGCAGACACCGTTTTGCACCCTTTAACAGAGTAAATCTTTTCCTCCTTGGGGTAATAAGTCATCTCCTTGGCCACTGTGCTGACCGTGTCTTCATCGACCAGAAAGCCACGCTGACGAAGCTCTGCCCTCACGCACATCTTCACGTGCTCAAATTCCATCGGGAGGAACGGCACAAAGAAGTCAATCAGGTTTTTTTCTATCAGACTGCTGTGCCACAAGCCACCTGTAGATGGAGACGATGGGGAATTTTAGAATGAACACAGTAAATGAGATTAAACCCACATCAGTAAAATCAGTTTTTATATGCAGAATAGCATGCTTGTTATACTCACTGTGGAACTTAAAGGGTTAATCCTCAGCATTGCGTAAAAAAAAGAGTGTTTTATCCTGTATGTATAGATTCTTCCCTCCCTGCACTGTCAATCTGAACAAGTCCATATAAT
Source organism: Glandirana rugosa (assembly GCA_018402905.1). NCBI lineage: Eukaryota > Metazoa > Chordata > Amphibia > Anura > Ranidae > Glandirana > Glandirana rugosa. The sequence continues at coordinate 238,314 of BLSH010115208.1, forward strand.
ACACAGCAGGGTGGTAAAGCTGCACATGCTCAGCTTGGTCTCTTATGCTGGATAGAACATTTCCTGTTTCAGTTGAACTGTACAGGTCACATGATATTGACATCACACATGTGGGCTTGTATAGAGGCTGTAGTGGAAATCTCCTCCTACTTGGACAAACTGTGCAGGTTATCAGGAAACCGTGGTATACAGATCATCCCAAAAGGTATATAGTGGCAATATTGTAAAAAGAAGATTCATGAGCTGTGGGCGCTGTGGGCACTGTGGGGGGGGGGGGTGAACTATTTTATATTACTGGGTTTAGTAACACTTTAATAAGTGACTCTGGCTAAGTAGTAATATTACTCATACAGTACAGGTTAGAATTTACCTTAATCTAAGTTTTATAACACATTTTCTCATCTTGGTCATGATCCAGAGATTGGAATCTGATTGATTGCTTCTGTGGACAGGTGTCTTCTATACAGGCAACAAGCTGAGATTAGGAGCACTCCTAATCTCAGCTTATTACCTGTATAGAAGACACCTGGGAGCCGGAAATCTTGCTGATTGATAGGGGATCAAATACTTATTTCACTCAATAAAATGCAAATCAATTTAGAACTTTTTGAAATGCGTTTTTCTGGATATTTTTGTTATTCTGTCTTTCACTGTTAAAATAAACCGACCATTAAAATGATAGACTGATCATTTCTTTGTCAGTGGGCAAATGTACAAAATCAGCAGGCGATCAAATACGTTTTCCTTCGCTGTATTTGTGCAGCCATTTAATCAAAAACAAATTTTCAGGAAAAACAATATGCTTTAATGAATTTTAATGCAGACAAACACGATATAAAACCCATTTTTTTAGCATAATATAAAAGATGATGTTGGGCTTCTTTCACACGACTGTGCTGATCAGGTTCCCCTGCCAGTATATCAGGTAGACTTGATTAGACAATCCATTCACCCATATGGTTCAGTAGGTGCGTGCGTTTACGCCTACCTCCAATCTGACCTGCTAAAAATAAATGGAAGGGGATCCGTCCTCCTATGTCTAGGCAGATTGTATTGAAGGTAGTCTGGGGTAAACGGACAGCAGAGTCTGTTTACACCTGGACTCTCATAGAGCAGAGTGGCTTTGTATGTAAACTGAGCAGAGACGGACCTGTCATCCGTCTGCTCTGCTCTGATCAGCAGGGGATGAGTATACCGATCCAAACAGAGTCTGCCCCGTGTGAAAAGGGCCTTATGCTGAGAAAATCAATACAAAACCTGTCGCGCTTTAAAATTGCGCGCGCTCGTGGAATGGCAACAAACTACGGTGCTTATAAATCTCCATAGGCTTTACAAGCCAGGTTACCAATATAGGCTCTGTTCACATCTGAGCGACTAGCAACAGCGGATAACCACGGAGCGCTTGGGCGTTTCCCGTTGATTCAAATAGCACCCCATACACGGCGTGCTTTTCCCGCGATCCGTTGGACGACAATCGCGGTAAAAATCACCAGAATCTCAAAACCCGTCGCCTTAAAAAAGTACACAAGCTTCTTTTGGGAGACAGGTGCCCAGCGATTCTGGTCGGGCGTTTTTACCGTGATCGTCGCCTGACGGATCGCGGGAAAAGTGCGCTGCATATGGGGTGCTATTTGAATCAACGGGTAACGTTTCGGGAACGCCCGGCCGTCCAGCAATTACCAGCTGTAGCAGAATCCAGCTGATTTCGCCCACAACTCGCATTGCTCAGTAGTGAATGAAGCCTTAGAGTTCAACAAGAGTTCTGGAGTTAGAATTATTGCTCTCACTCTGACATTCACAGCAATGCCTCACATGTATTAAAACAAATGAGAGAATACCGCGCTACTATCCCTTTAAATAAATAAAATGAGGGTGGTTCCTGCCTGTCACCTAAATAACATCCCATATACCAGGGATATGCAATTAGCAGACCTCTAGATGTTGCAGAACTACAAGTCCCATGAGGCATAGCAAGACTCTGACAGCCACAAGCATGACACCCAGAGGCATGATGGGACTTGTAATTTTGCAACAGCTGGAGGTCCACTAATTGCTTATCCCTGCCATATACCATCAAATGTACAAAATTATATATAATGGTGAAGTGCAAACCATATATCTAAATAACATGGAGTCAAATTGCTCAACAGTGCCACCCAGTGACTACAGTGCAATATTTAAACATATAAATTAAAACGTCCATACCTCACACACATAGGTATCGTATCATAAATGAAACCAAAAACAGAAAAAAAGTATTTTCAAATCTTGTGGTAGATAAACCTTCTGCTTCTATACTCACCATCCATTGAGTTGAAGGCATAGAGGGATAAATGGTGTTCTACATCACTCAGCTTGATATCGTCCCTCTTCTTTCCCGTCTTCCAGAAATGCAAGGCCAACTCTGAGATGTACTCTCCTCCTGCGTTACTGAAGCAAGAAAAAAACAAATAAAGCTTTGGGAATATGCTAAACTGCATACCAGTATAAAGAAGTTTGTCTGCAACAGCAAGAGCTATGCGGTTAAGAGGTCAGTCCACCTAAACTGAACATTTTAAGTATAGGTGGAGCCAGATGTGGCCCTTTGCTTACCTTTATCTGGCCCTTGGGGAACTGCTCCACCAACTGACACCAATTATGGGGAGCCATTCCCCCTACTGACACCATCAGTGGGGCACTATTCCATCAACTGACACCGATAATGGGGCACCATCAATGGGGCATTATTCCTCCAACTGACAATAATGATAGGGCATCATTCCCCCTACTAACACCGTCAATGGGGCACTATTCCACCAACTGACCATGATGGGGCACCATTCCCATTACTGCCACCATCAATGGGGCACTATTCCACCAACTGACCATGATGGGGCACCATTCCCATTACTGCCACCATCAATGGGGCACTATTCCCCCAACTGACAATGATGGGGCACCATTCCCCCCACGGACACCATCAATAGGGCACTATTCAACCAACTGACACCAATGATGGGGCACTATTCCACCAACTGACACTAATGATGGGGCATTATTCCTTATACGGACACTATCAATAGGCACTATTCCACCAACTGACACCAATGATGAGGCACCATTCCGTCAACTGACACCATCAATGGGGCACTATTACATCAACTGACATCAACGATGGGGCACAATTCCTACTACTTGCACCATCAATGGTGAACTATTCCACCAACTGACACCAATGATGGGGCATTATTCCACGAACTGACACCATCAATTCGGCACAATTCCACCAACTGACACCATCAATGGGACACTACTCCACCAGCTGACAGCAATGATGAGGTGCCATTCCCCCTATTGAGAAGAGACATTGCATCTCTATGCCCCAGGGCAGTGTAGGGCTGGCCAGAAGAGGGATTACTTTGACGCAGTTGGCCAGCTTAAAACATGTATTGCAATATATGTGAACTAAATATCCCTGTTTTTCATTGCATAGTTTACTGGAAAGGGTGTAGCAGTGTGCAGAGTGTTCATCCAGAATTTATACCGTCCCCCCCCCCCCCCAATTACACCATCAATGGGGCACTATTTTTCTCATTGATATCAACAGTGGGGCACTATTCCTCCCATTAGAACCAGTGATGGGGCACTCAGGCCGGGGCATTTTCTACTCCCTCTGGCCACAGTCTAGCCCTCTAAAGCCTTTTCTTGGAAAGTCTGGAGACCCCTAGTCTAAAGTAAGCCTCCGTCTTATTATACATGTTGGATACAACAGTGGGACCTTTTTCTCACAGTTCCTGACTTAGACTCTATTCCTGTCCACCTGGGAGTTTTAGGTGTTTATAGTAAGGCATACTATGAGTTAAGTCCATCAAAGGTGCATGCTACCTCCTGGACTTTTTTTGAATTTTTACATCTGACAGGTTCCTGGTGCTCTTGTGGGGGGGGGGGGTGAGGGGGGACATGCAGGACACAAGTACACATAGCAGCTCTACCCGCCCCTCCCCTGTATCACCCATTCACATAGCCTTTGTATTTTGTGAATGAGTTCACATAATACAAAGGCTTCTGTGATTGGGAAGGGGGGAGATCAGGCACAGTAGCTGCATCAACGCTGAAGGAGCTTAGGCCAGATGGGCCCTTGTCAGAGCTCCCGGGAATCTAGCACACAGCGGTCTTCCAGGAACACCATAAACATGTCAGATTTAAATAAAAGAGAGAAGTCCAGGAGTTGGTATGCACCTTGTTGGGCTTAACTCATGGTATGCCTACACTTTTTACCAAGATGCTGGACTCCTGGAATTCAGCTTTAAAGCCTGGGACAGCCAGGCAAACAGCATTTTTACTAAATACTGTACCACATAAGAAAACAATGTACATATTCAGGAGTTCATGCCACTTGCCTAACGTACACATATGGCGGCAAGGTGGCTCTCCTGTGCAGGATCATGTATCTGTACGTGATCCTGCACTTCTAGCTCTGGGGCACACAGGCACGCTGCCGGCAACCCGCTCCTGCTGTAGTTAGACACAGTGGGAGCCAATTAGCGGGTCAGGCGGACTCCATGTCCGCTGGGACCTGACAATTGTTTGGGAGAGAAGCAGAACAGCGGTCTGCCTATTTGAACAAGACAGATCGCCGTTCTTTGACCACTTCCGGACCGCCCGCCGTCGTTTGATGGCGGTCCTTTGAAGTGGAATACCGTCGCAGATCGCTACCATAACCCCGGTATGGTACCTCCTCTCCTGTGTCTGATAAAAGTGGTCCCAGCGGCGGATTCACTGCAAGATCACTTTTATCAGCGGCAGGAGAGGTGCACCCCTGCCGTTTTCCAGTCATCTCCGCTGCTTACCGGAGCCGCTGGTAGCAGCGGAGACGACAGGGTCCGCCCCTCCCCTGCACTGGAAGCAGAGTGAGAGGAAGATGCCGCCCACTCGGCTCCATAGCATTGCAGGGTGGAAGCGACGTCACAAGTCACTTCCGCCCATAGCTCTTAAAGGGGACATTATTTTTTTTTTTATTGGATTTAAGTGTAAATATGAGATTTCAGGTCTTTTTCTCCCCAGATCTCATATTTACGAGGTCCTGGCATGCTTTTTTCTATTACAAGGAATGTTTACATAGGAATAAAAGTGATTTTTTTTTTTTTTTTTTAAAGGACAGTGTAAAAATAAAAAAATAAAATAAGTAAGAAAAAATAAATAAATGTAAAAGCGCCCCATCCCGCTGAGCTTGCGCACAGAACCGAACGTTAAGTACGTAAGTCACGCCTGCATATGAAAACGGTGGTGTTCAAACCACACATGGGAGGTATTGCCACGATCATTAGAGCGAAAACAATAATTCTAGCACTAGAACTCCTCTAACTCAAAACTGGTAACCTGTAGAGATTTTTAAACGTCGCCAATGGAGATCTTTAAATTACAAAGTTTATCACCATTCCACGAGCGGGCAAAATTTTGAAGCATGACATGTTGGGTATCATTTTACTCGGCGTAACATTATCTTTCACAATATGGAAAAAAATTGGGCTAACTTTACTGATGTCTTATTTTTTAACTCAAAAAAGTGTTTGTTTTTTTTAAATCGCGCTTGTGAGACCGATGCGCAAATACAGTGTGACAGTGTGACAAAGTATTGCAACGACCACCATTTTATTCTCTAAGGTGTCTGAAAAAAATATATATAATGTTTGGGAGTTGTAAGTAATTTTATAGCTAAAAAAAACTAATTTTAACTTGTAAACACCAAACTCCAAAAAGAGGCTCGGTCTAAAAGTGGTTAAGAAGGGAAGGTAGTGATAATGAGTTTCTGCAAAGCAGGAACAGGGATCTTTGCCATCCCACAATACAAGCACATCCCCCACCCTTAATAAGCACCCCCTAGGCACACAGTTAACCCTTTGATTACCCCTGATGTTAACCCCTTCCCAGCCAGTGTCAGTAGTACAGTGAATATTTTTTAGCACTGATCACTGTATTGGATAACTGGTCACCTAAAAAAAGGGTGTCCAAAGTGTCCGATTTGTCCGCCGCAATGTCGCAGTCCCGCTATAAGTTGCTGATCTCCGCCATTACTAGTAAAAAAAATAAAAAGACCATAATATATCCTAACATTTGCGCAAACCAATCAATGTACGCTTATTAGGAAACGTAGCAGAATACATATTGGCCTAAATTGATGAAGGAATTTGATTATTTAAAATTTTTATTGGATTATTTTATAGCAGAAAATAAAAAAAATATTGTTTTTTTA
>BLSH010115208.1:282561-295432 GCA_018402905.1 Glandirana rugosa
TCGTGTAATCCGTGAGAGAACAGTGCAAAAACCCCAACACAAGCTATACATGTTTCTCTAGGTATTTGTGTGATCTCTTTGTACATATCGAACACAACCCCAAAAACGTGACAAGAGAGTGCCTAATGTGCTTCCTTTTGTGTGGGGACCCCAGCAGACAGTAGTATTCTTTTGGAATACAAACAGCTAGAGAATCACTAGGATAGGACAGCAGCAGGTGAAAAATATTTATATTAACTAGTCGTATTTGATAAATGAATGATAATTATACAATTGTAATAAAACATTTATTTTAGTGGCATTTCATTTAAAATAGAACAAATTACAGCTTACATAAAGATGCAGTAGACCACTAAAACAGGTCATACAGGTGGATAGATAATTCTATTTAACCAGCAATACTATGATGCCAGTGGTTAAAGCGTTTGTTAACCCCCTCCCCCCCCAAAAAAAATGCAAAATGCTGCTCCTGTCTCTTTAATGTGCACTTAGCAGCATGGTGCTTTTGCTTTTTAAATTATCGCTCTGTATCCCCTAAATTATCTGTTTGATAATGCCAGGTCATGACTTCCCCCGAGTGCTGACTCCCCTTGTATACAGCTTATCCTGAGAGCCCGTGGTCGATGCAGTCTGTCACTGCCAGCTCTCCTATCTCATGTGTGCCTGTCTTCAACTCCCCCCTCCCTCTTGTAGCTTCTCCTCTCTGCTCTCATAATTAACTCTAAAAGCTCCTATCCCTCTGTATTAGAAGAATAAGTTCCCTATGTCAGTGTTATATCAGAAGTATTCTTATCTATATAGATAACACTGCTCCCTCTCCAGCTGAGGTCAGCAGCAGTGCTCAGCCCCTCCCTCAGGAATTCTAAGCTGAGAGAGAAAAGCTGAAAAACAACAACTGATCCTAGTAAGAAGGTGTGTTATCTATACAGAGAACAAGTATATATATGTTATAACACAGACACAGGGCAACTTCTTGATATAATACAGAGTGGATGGCAACATTTTGTACAAGTGGCTTAACGAACACTTTAATCATGTGACAAATAACTCCGGACTATTAAAAAACACAATGAAACACAGACCAGGAAACATTTTCATGTATGGGTTACATCATAAGCCAGAGACACAGACAAAACCATAGCTGCAGATTCCTTACTGTGTGTGGGTAAATAACAAAAGACACCAATACTCCTGTGTGAATAAAATAGCCAGCTCTATTTTATATGAGTTGATAATGGAAAATGTGTGTGGCTCAGGCTATAAGGGAAAGCAATCCTGTGTCCACCAGTAGGAGTGCAGGCCAGGGAAGGAGCTTGTCTCGGCTCCATACAACTGTTGAGCGAAGGATGGATCCCATGAAGCCGCACATCACTGTAGACCCACTGGTATTGGAATGAATAGCAGTCTCAGCCTGCCCCCCCCCCCCAACTTGGGCTGGGGGTTGTTGTGTAATATTTCATATACATACACACAGTTTTTTTTTAATATGTACATAGGTATTTACTGTAGGCCACGGTTTAAGTTTAAGCCAAGCTGCATTACATATCAAAGGCCCACAGTTTCTTGCAGGGGGTTGTGGAATGTAGACTTGAGAAGGAACAAAAGTATTTATTGATGCTAATTAGCCTTGAGGGGGTTCATTGTGGCTTGTTGATCTGGTAAACACTAATGTGAGGTTAGGAGAAACCACCCCCCCCCCCCCCTGAGACTAACACTTAAAGTGGACATTCAAGCTGGTAGCGTCAGTTCATTTTTCTCTCTCCATGAACATGAGGGCACGGTTGGAATGGGACTCTGAATATGTAATATTTACCCTGTTGGATTTTGATCATCTGGTGCAAGTATTATGAAATCTGTCTGAAGTCAATAAAATGCAACTCTCTGGAAGAACCGATCGAGTGCTGTGGAAAATTAACCATTATAATAATAACTAAATAATAACATTCATTCATCCATTACTCCACCACTACATCACTACAGGGGTGTGGCCTGGCGGTAGCCCAGGCTGAGACTGCCATTCGTGGATCTGCAGTGATGTGCGGCTTCATGGGATCCATCCTTAGCTCAACAGTTGTTTGGAGCCAAGACAAGCTCCTTCCCTGCCCTGCACTCACAGCGGTGGACACAGGATTGCTTTCCTTTGTAGCTTGAGCCAAATACATTTTCTGCCTGGTAATGGGGGTTTGGGCTGGCAAGAACCATTTATTCCTATACCAGTGGGTATGCATTGATATGCAGCTTCATGGGATCCACCCCTATCTCTATTTTATCCCTGGTTAAAACCGGTAACACAAATTCTGGGCTATATACAGCCATTTTCTAAGGTTGTTACGAGTAAGGGCTTGTTCTATAAACCCTAAACAAACACATTAGCATAATCAACCTGAGATTGCTATGAGTAAAGGCTTGAACAGCCCAAGACACAAAAGACAGACAACCTGAGGATGCAACTAGTAAGGGTTTGCATATCTTGAAATGCAAAAGCACAGACAGCCTAAAGCTTCTAAGCATTGGGGATTGTATAAACCCAAAATGCAAATGCATGGAGAACCTTCGGTTGGTATAAGTAAATGCTTGCCTAGCCTGAAACACATAAAACCTGAGGCTACTATGAGTAAGGGCTTGTGTAGCCTGAAATGTGAAAGGGTTCTTTCACACCAGCGAATCGTTCGGGTCCGCCTGTCAGTTTTTTAGGCGGACCCGAACAGACGCTCCATTGTCCTCTATGGAGCGACAGATGTCAGCAGTGACATGTCTGCTGACACCCAATCCGCCAAAAACAGACGGATGGAAACGCTATTTTCCATCCGCCTGGCAGATCGGATGAACACGGACAGATGGTCTGTGTTCATCCGATCCTCCATAGAGGAGAATGGAGCTGTGACAGGTCAGTCTCTGCACAGAGTACAGAGACTGTCCTGTCACCTCCCCCCAGCCCAGCAGGGATAAACAGATGGATCCGTGCTGAGCAGCGGAGCCCGTCAAAACACATACGGACCGTTCATTTCATCCGTTTAGTCACGTCTAAACGGATGAAGTATTCATCAGTTTTTCCATCAGTGCTCATCAGTTTTTCATTAGTTCTTCATCAGTTTTTTTACATGCCCTACCAATGCAAAAATGGATGAAAAACTGACCATTCATCCGATCCGTTTTTTTGACGGATGAAAAATAGGGCTTTCATCCGTTAAAAAAAAAAACGGACGTTGACCGAAGCGGATGAAAACGGATGCAAATGGATGATCATCCGTTTTTCCATAGAGATGCATTGATGTCCGTTTCTCATCCGTCAATGGATGAATGAAAAAACGAACAAACGGTCCATATGTGTGAAAGGGGCCTTAGAATGTACAACCTGAAGTTACAATGAGTAAGAGATTGTATAAGCCCAAAATGCAAACGCAGATAACATGAGGCTGGGATGAGTAAGGGCTTGCTTAAACCCAAAATGCAAACCTGCGAACCAGAGGCTGCTGTGAGTAAAGTCTTTCATTGGCTGAAAGGCATATGCTACTATCAGTAAAGGATTATATAAGCCTAAATTGCAAAAGCATAGACAATCTGAGATTTCTAACAAAGCTGATTTAAACTAGGATAAAATAAAATAAAAATGGCACTAACCCATTTCATTTATTTTGCTACATTGTGATTTCTTCTTGCTACACCTTGTCGTTTGCTAGAATGAGTCACTTGTAAGCAAGAAAGAAATATTTACAACCGTTGCCAAATTCTCATTTTGCCAAGGGTTTCCCTGTGTTGAAAGGGCCAACATAGGAAGTTGCAAAATCCAATGTGAAAAAAGGTGAAGAATACACATAAAAACAAGTAAAATGTAAAAAAAAAAAAAAAAAAAAAAAAAAAAATGATTATGTTATGAGTGACATCAATTTTTCGAATAAAGAATTGGGTTGTCGTCGTCATAAACGGTTGTCAATACTAAATTTGCACTTTTATAAATAGGCCATAGATGGCCAATAAGAATAGAACAAGTTTTGCCAGATGTATGGAAGTTTTACAGTCTATAGTCCTTGATGCAGAATTCAGTAACGCCTATTCATTTTCTTGAACTTCTCATAATGATAGTCATCCGTGGCCTTTTCGTTCGATGGACGCTTGCGGTTGGGTGGAGACTCTAAGGATGAATAATCAGAAGATAAATAAAAGATTACTTTTGATGTACTCTTTGTATACAAGTTAGAAAGGGCAACTCAAAGCTGAACTAGAATTTCGCTGTCACCAATAGCAGGCAGGCAAGGTCTCTTCTGCAATAAAATAGAACTTCTTCTTGCCTGCTCGCTGCCTTCTCCGGTATGTAAATGGAGCTGTGCATGGGCAGCTCAGCTTAGATTGCTGGCAGGGTCCCTGTGTGCCCAGGATGACTAACTCCAGCACATGCACAGGAGTAACAGCATCCCGCACTGGCAAATCAAGACAAACAACAACCGGCACCCAGGAGAAGATATTGGTGAGGAAGACCTTTGAAGGAAACTTAAATGTGAATATTCTTGCCAACATGTGTTAAAAAAACAAAACATTGTTTCTATATCCAATTTACTAGTAATCCTGATTGAATATTGTGCTGCATTTATTTAATAGATATAAAAAAGGAGAGGAGAGAGGCAGAGCGACTAGGCAAATACTAAAGTGACTTATAATGCCCTCATCCCAAACCAACAAATTAATACAACACGGTAAAAAGTAGGGAGTTGCTAACTCCTGCGGCTGGAGCCTTGCAGAGTAGCCAGTGGAAAATTCTCTTCTGCCCGCGAGGGCTGTAGTATTTTGCCACTGAGAATGAACCTCTGATAACACACCCTTCACCCCCTATCCCATCACCTCCTCCCCCCTTTTTAAATTAGTACTCCAAAGCCCAGATTGTAACTTTATATATAAGTGGAAGGCGAATTCTGACAGTGGTGACCCGATATGGAATTCAGGCCCCTTTCACACATACAGACCGTTCGTCCGTTTTTCATCCATCCTTTGACGGATGGAAAACCAACATCAATGCATTCCTATGGAAAAACGGATGACAACGGATAGAGCTGCACAATTAATTGGAATAAAATTGAGATCTCGATTCACCCCCCCCCCCCATCTCCATCAGGCATTACCGCGATTTTCAGTGCAGTTAATAGAGTCCGACTTGTGGGGCGACTCAGTGGGACTTGACTGTAATAGAAGTCAATGCAAGTCGCCTGAAATCTCCCCAGGAATCTATTTCTAAGTCGGAGCGACTTGAGCCTCTGGGCAGGCTGCCAAATCTGGGCAGAGAGCCAAGTTCTGAGGTCACTGCTGATAAAAGAAGCTAGAAGAGATTGAAGTAATTACATTGTAAGGGTTGAACTCCCATGTATAGATGAGTTTGGTTTAACCATTTAAAGACTAAACCTTTCTTACATTTGCTGCTTACAAATAAAAATCCAGTATTTTCTGCTAGAAAATGACTTTGAACCCCCAAACATTATATATATATATATATATATATATATATTTTTAGCAGGGACCCTGCTGCAATATTTTATTTCACATGGTATTTGCGCAACGGTCTTTCAAAACGCAATTTTTTTGGAAAAATGACACTTTCAAAAAGAATAAAATAAATAAAAACGAAACAGTGCTGTTAGCCCAATTTTTTGTAAATGTAAGATGTTATGCCGCGAGAATCGTGATTTTTATTCTAAGCAAAAAAAATTGTGATTTTCATTTTGGCCAATCGTGCAGCTCTAACAATGGATGAAAGCCTTTTTTTTTTTCATCCGTCAAAAAGATGGATTGGATGAAAAACGGATGTAAATGGACAAATGGTCAGTTTTTCATCCCTTTTTGCATTGGTAGTGGATGTAAAAAAAAACAAAAAAAAAAAAAAACAACTGATGAGCACGGATGAAAAACTGATGAAAACTTCATCAGTTTTGACATGACTGAACTGATGAAATGAACGGTCCGCATTTGTGAAAGGAGCCTTAGGGCCCTCTCACACAAGCCGACATGCTCCACTGTTCAGCGGGGATCCATCCGTTGATCCCCGCTGAGCCGGCGGATGACAGGACCGTTTCTGCACTCTATGGGGTATCGGATGAACACGGACCATCCGTGTTCATCCGATCCGCCAGACAGATGGAAAATAGGGTTTCCATCCGCCTGTATTTAGCATTAGGACATATCACCGCTGACATCCATCGCTCCATAGAGGACAATGGAGCGTCCGTTCAGATCTGCCTAAAAAACTGATAGGCGGACCTGAACGGTCTGCTCGTGTGAAAGGACCCTAATGGTCCTTTCACACGAGCGGAGCCCATTTTGACAGGACCTGCTGCTCAGCGGGAATCCATCCGTTGATCCCCGCTGAGCCGGCAGATGACAGGTCAGTCTCTGCACTTTGTGCAGAAACGCACCTGTCAGACCTCCGCTCTCCTCTATGGGGGTTCAGATGAACACGGACCATCTGTCCATGTTCATCTGATCCGATATGACAGACAGATGGAAAATAGAGATTCCATCCATCTGTATTTAGCGGAACAGATGTCAGCAGACATGTCACCGCTGACATCCGTCGCTCCATAGGAGTACATGGAGAATTTGTTCAGGTCCGCCTGAAAAACTGACAGGCGGACCTGAACGGTCCGTACGTGTGAAAGGATCCTATGGGGCAGAGAGGTCCAGGACTTCTTGTCCTGTCAGAAGGTGGGAATATTGGAGAGAACATCCTGCCTTACCGATCCATAGAGTAAGAATGAGCCCAAAGAGGATGAGTGTCATCCCTATTTTTACTGCGTTGTACTGAATCTATTTGTATTTCTACATTGGTCGATACTGCCTCCCCTAACCTCTTCTGAATGTGACCCTGCACAAACCCAGCTGCCGTTATCATATTTAGTCACATACAGTGCCCTGAAAAAGTATTCATACCCCTTGAAATGTTCCACATTTTGTAATGTTACAAGCAAAAACATAAATGTATTTTATTGGGATTTTATGTGATAGACCAACACAAAGTGGCACATAATTGTGAAATGGAAGGAAAATATTTTACAAATATGTGAAAAGTGTGGGGTGCATTTGTATTCAGCCCCCCTGAGTCAATACTTTGTAGAACCACCTTTCACTGCAATTGCAGCTGCAAGTCTTTTTGGGGAAGTCTCTATCAGCTTTGCAAATCTAGAGAGGACATTTTCGCCCATTCTTCTTTGCAAAATAGCTCAAGCTTTGTCAGATTGGATGGAGAGCGTCTGTGAACAGCAATTTTCAAGTCTTGCCACAGATTCTCAATTGGATTTAGGTCTGGATTTTGACTGGGCCATTCTAACACATGAATAAGCTTTGATCTAAACCATTCTATTGTAGCTTTGGTTGTATATTTAGGGTCGTTGTCCTGCTGGAAGGTGAACCTCTGCCCCAGTCTCAAGAATTTTGCAGACTCTTAACAGGTGTTCTTCTAAGATTGCCCTGTATTTGGCTCCACCCATCTTCACGTCAACTCTGACCAGCTTCCCTGTCCTTGCTGAAGAAAAACATCCCCACAACATGATGCTGCCACCACGTTTCACGGTGGGGATGGTGTGTTGAGGTTGATGTGCAATTTTAGTTTTCTGCCACACATAGTGTTTTGCTTTTAGGCCAAAAAGTTACATTTTGGTCTCATCTGACCAGAGCACTTTATATAACATGTTTGCTGTGTCCGTCAGATGGCTTCTCGCAAACTGCAAACGGGACTTCTTATGGCTTTCTTTCAACAATGGCTTTCTTCTTGCTACTGTTCCATAAAGGCCAAATTTGTGGCGTGCACGACTAATAGTTGTCCTGTGGACAGATTCTCCCACCTAAGCTGTGGATTTCTGCAGCTCCTCTAGGGTTACCATGGGCCTCTTGGCTGCTTCTCTGATTAATGCTCTCCTTGCCCAGCCTGTCAGTTTAGGTGAACGGCCATATCTTCGTAGGTTTGCAGTTGTGCCATACTCTTTCCATTTTCGGATGATGGATTGAACAGTGCTCATTTTCAAAGCTTGGGATATTTTTTTACCTAAACCCTGCTTTAAAACTTCTCCACAACTTTATCCCTGACATGTCTGGTGCATTCCTAGGCCTTCATGATGCTGTTTGTTCACTAAGGTTCTGCTTGTTTACTAGGATTATGTAACTTGGAAAAATCACCCAGGAGAAGTTTGCATTTCATGCAATAAAAAATCCTTACTGACTGGACAAGCCAGTCATCGGTTTGCTAAATATTAATAATAATAAATAAACCCTGTGTTTCCCTTAGCAAGTGTAACTGAAAATGAAGCCCTCGTTGTCACCGCTGGAGGCCCCATCCATCTTCGCCAGTCTTCCTTCAGGGTCCATGGACTCAGGCAGTCTGACTGGCCGAAGCCGCGTGACGTCACTCCCATGCACCGCCGGTCATGGCACAGGGCTCTGAAGAAACGGCACAGGTGGTCGTTCCTTCCGAGTGCATCCATCAAAGATGTCATCGGCTACATATACAGTAAATATTTCCTAAACGGCGCAGGTTTAGGAGATATTTACAGTACCTATAGGTAAGCCTTATTACAGGCTTACCTAAAGGTACAAACAATACATGGATGTGTACTATCTTTAACTGATAGCAAAATCTCTTTCTCTCCATTCTGATAGGGTCTCTGCAATTAAACTTCCAGCGATGCCAACTATTATCCACTCTCAGCATCAACCTTTGCCGATTCACAGTAATAGGCTGAGCAGCGAGGATATTATAGTCCTATGAATGTGTTAAGACTTGTGAGTACTTGGCAGCAAACTGAGCCCATTTCTTAACCTGCTTGGACAAACCACAGATTCACTTTACCGCTAACGCCCCATTCCTTTTCCCCAATGTACATAAACACCTCCCTTTTCTATTCCTGTTTCTCTAGTTGGAAGCTTGGAGAGAAGAGAGGAAGCCCTGAAAAAGCTGTATGTTGCAACTTGGAGGCTACACAAGGCTAAGGGCTCTTTTTCTGTTCCTGTGTGGTACCAATCAAGCATGAGCTTCCAATAACCAAGCAGCGGCAGTATAACATAGGATGAAGGAAAATGAGCAACATGCTTCCCATACCGAGATGAACAGAGACACAAGAGGGAAGAACAGTATGTGTGACTGGAGAAACTGGCTCAGAAGGGAACCTGTTGTGTTCACCGGCCTGGATCCAAGCACAAGTTCACTTTAAGAGTAATAAAAAAAATGATGTGTCTGACAATAATGGGAGAACAAAAGAAAGCAAATTCCTTTAAAACAAACCAATGTGATTGGGTAGCATTTACCCAGAAATGTAGCCATCTTGGTGCTAAATAAACATGAAAAATCATTAAAACTAAAAGGAATCAAACGCAATTGTTAAACTACGGTATGACACACAACACAAATGTTTTCTTGCTTCATTTACAAGTATGCCTTGGATTCAGGGTACATTCACATTGGAGGTGGGTTTGAAATCTCACGAGTCCGGCTGAACTCGCACGATTTAAAACCCGCATTTTATTGCGACTTTGGGGGCGATTTGAAAGACATCTGTATGGGTTTCTGCACAGTTGTCTTTTGAAATCGCCCCCCGAGTCACCAAAAGTAGTGCAGGAACTACTTTTGGAAATCAGTGCGGTGCTGCTGATTTGAACTGTGCTATTGCTCGCTATAGGGTGCAATTTGGCATGTCAAATCGCCTCAATGTGAACGGGGGCTCACTAACACATTTACAAAGGGAAATAGAGGTTTTACATGTGTTGCCCATAGGTTGCACTTACTCTCTGGTTCTGGCTTCTCTGTGTCTCCTACACGGAGAGGTCGGGCTTTGGGTTCCTCTTTGTGGCGTCTTATGGGAGTATTCACGTCCTCCTGGTAAACTGGATAGCAATAGAAAAAGTATATTGATTAAAGAAAAATCAACAAAGTGCAAAAGGTTAGATATGTGCATAGAAACAACCATCTTAAAGCGGAGTTCCACCCAAAAGTGGAACTTCCGCTTGTCGGATTCCTTCCACCCTCAGGTGTCACATTTGGCACCTTTCGGGGGGAGGATACCGTTCCTTTTCCCCACATCTGGGGACTTCCGGATCTCATTAACCCTTTCAGGAGATTGCGAATACCAGCATTATATATATATATATATATATATATATATATATATATTGTACGGATTGACATACTGTACCTTGCCCCATCTTATTTATTTATGATTTTGTTTGTTTAATTCTGCACATTGGAGGGGTAAGTCATGCCCCATGTGTGTTTTTATGTGCAGCTGCTTCAGGTAGTATTTTGTCAAATATTCACAGAAGTGATGTGAAATGGCTGGCTGTGGGGAGATCCAGCACTTCGAGACATTGGGGTGGATTTACTAAAAGGCCAATAGACAGTGCACTCTTGCAAGTGCAGTTGCTCCAGATCTTAGTAAATGAGGGAAAGCTCTGCTAACTTTCATCATCCAATCACGTGCAAGCAAAAATACAGTTTTTTAAATTTTCCTTGGATGTGATTGGATATTCTTTGTAAAGTGAAGCTTTATCTGATTTACTAAGCTCTGGAGCAACTGCACTTGCAAAGTGCACAGTCTATTTTCCTTCAGTAAATCAACCCCACTGTTTACATTGGAATTGATGTTTAGCAATGTCAAATTACAGCATAGATCGAGGATCTATTTTTGAGGAATTTATTTTGGCATTATTTGTTACTTAATGAAAAGTTAGAAAAATAAACAGGTTTCTATGTACAGTTGATAATTATATGTGTACATGGGACAGCCATGTTTGCTCATTACGAAGTCAGGCACTGCTTCCTGCTTAGATCCGTTTGATCTTTACATAGTCAAGCACTGCTTCCTGCTTAGATGTGCTTGCTCATTACATTTTCAAGATCTGCTTGCTTATTACATAATCATATTCTGCTTCCTGCTTAGACATGTTGGTTATTACATTGTCTGGTTCTGCTTACAACTTAGATGCATTTGTTATTACATAGTAATGCTCTGATTCCTGCTTGCTGTGCTTAATTATTACATAATCAAGCTCTGCCTCCTACTTGGATGTGTTGCTTATTACACTGTCAGGCTCTGCTCCCAGCTTAGATGCATTTGCTAGAACATAGTAAGGCTCTGCCTTCTGCCTAGATATATCTGCTCATTACATAGTCAGGTTCTGCTTTAAGCTTAGATGCATTTGCCATTATATAGTAAGGCTCTGCCTTCTGCCTAGATATGTCTGCTCATTACATAGTTAGGCTCTGAAAGGTTTTCTAATTACATAATCAGGCTCTGTTTCCACCTTAGGTGTGTGATACAAAAGCATTATTTTATGGCTAATCTTATCGCAATGCAAATATACAGGTTTGCACATTCACTTTCTAAGTGGCTTTTCCTTCAATTCACTTTATCCCAGCAGCAAGTTTTAAGTCTGCTGCCTACACTCCCTGACATACCGATAACCCTGAAATGCTGTAAAAGAAAAGAGTCATGTTCAGAAATGAAAGCAGAGATTGTCTCCAAATATGGTGAACACCCCGTTTTCAGCTATTTCTCTTACATCGATTGTGCTGAACATAGTTGACAGCCATGTTGGTAGGTACAAAGGAAGTCTGTTTGTCCTTCTTTTTATTCTGCTGCTCAGCCAATAAACGGGCTTTAGCCTCCTCTGTGGAGATGATATTCTTTATTTTTGCACTGAAAAAAGAAAAATAAATGAAACAAACAATGCATATTAGAATATAAAGCTGAATTAAGAAAAAAACATCCGGAAAAGCAAAGTAACAAGAAATGAAAACATTGCCAGTCAACCATCATATATGAAAGGAAACTTTGGAGATAACCATCAGCCTATAGTAAAAGGGATTATGGAACTTCTATGAATAATGGTTACTATGCTTCTTATATTTGGTTGATTCAACGTCATTTTCTCCAATCATCCTTTTTGTACAGCACATGCCATTAATGACTTCTTAAAAGGGGATGGCTGGAGGAGGAGAATGATGGCAAGGATGCTTCTTTTGATATACTCTCTATGCAAACAGACCTCTGTCTGCACACAACTTTAAGAAAAGTATTCTATTCTGAAGACAAAGCAAGTGTGTATTTGCAAACTTACTTGATTGGCCTGCATAAATAAAGGGGTTAAGGTGTTTTGAAAGGACTTATCTTTTGAATAATTTTGCATAGGACTACAAAATGACCATGACACTTACTCTATACCCAAGTCAACCTCTGGGATTCCGCTCAGCATCTGGTTGGATAACATCTCCTCCGTCTTCTTGGCAGAAGAGACCTTAATGCTATCTGGGAGCTCATACAAACAATCTTCCGCACTCTTAGGCTTTACCTTCTTCTCCTCATTCTCAATGATTCCCTTTCTCTTTTTTAGCTCTGTCTCAATGTACTTCATCCTAAAATCACATCAACAACAGTAGCATTGGTAAGGTTACAATGCAGAGCAGGTACTCAGCATAAAGAGAATTGCAGTTACCAATCAATGAGCATGCAAATAACTGTGTACCAATGAAGGCGAGATTCCAAACAATAATTTACTATTTTTTTGGTTTTAGGAGCCTGGAAAACCTTGCATTGTGGATCATGGCATTGTTGATGCCAGGCAGGTTTCCTGCAGATGGTCAGTGTAAGCTGTCTGCAAATACATCATGCAGACAGGCAGTTTTACACCGACAGGAAGAATCAATCAACAACGCCATGGTAGTTCATTAAGAACTAGAAGAAAGCGGTCATCACTTGTAGCTCACGGATTCACAGGGATTTGTGAGCCAATGACAGAGCCACATGGGCAGAGTCCCACACGGCCACATTCTCTTTAAATTTTGGCAGTGGGTGAGGGGAGAAGATCCCTGGCTCGCTGCCACAACGGGGGGGGGGGGGGGGGG
>BLSH010115208.1:351804-369207 GCA_018402905.1 Glandirana rugosa
GCGGGTGTGGGAGCTCTAACATTCTGCTCACCTGAGGGTAGTGGATCGTGGGTCCCCCGGTCAGGCACAGGGGAAGCTGAGACCGGCGCTTCTCCCCCCAAGTAAGTCCAAAGGGACTGACGCTCCCTGCACATATCTGCGGGTCCTGTACTGGAGGAGATCCTGGGCAGACTGTGAGGGGGGCGGGCGTTGGGCCTTGAGTTCCGGTCTGTGGAAAGCAGGGGGGAGGGTGGGGACTTCCGGGTTGTCACTTCCGGTTCCGGGTCCCGCGAGGAGCATGGACGCCGGAACTAGCCTGTTTCTTTTAAAAACAGAGCGGTCACAGTGCTGGGGTCCTGGGATCCTTCTACAGCACAACGGCGCAATGCAGCAGGAATTGATGGACCCAGCAGAAGGTGGCAGTGACACCAGCGCAGCCCAGGTAGGAGGCACAAGGGTGGCTGGGCCTATGGGGCTGTGGGAGGAAGGAGGGGGGCTGGATGGCATTGCAGCTGGGGGCCCCTCTCTGACTTCCCTTAAAGGTTAGCCGGATCCGGGCTAAAGAGCCTTGTGAATCCGGCTTTGCTGGTGGTGGGTGCACATAGGTGTCGGTGGTGGCTCACTATGTGCATGGTGGTTGTTAACAACTGGCCCTTGTTTTTGTTCCCTTGTCCTTTTTTATCTCCCTTTCTTGCTCAGGGGCAGCTCAAGGAAGGAGAGAGGTCAGTGGGAAAGAAAAGGTGTCCATCCTGTGGATTTAAATTTAAAGAAGGATGGAACAAACCGCTCTGTAGACCTTGCATTGACAAACTGGTTTACAAGGAGTCTACGGGAGCTTGTAAAGAAATTATTGCAGGAGTCAAAAAAGAGATGAATGCAATTAAGGCCATGTTGTTGAACCTTGAGACCCCTAAACCACCAGCAGAAACCCCCCCTGTTCCAACCCCAGAGGAGGGTAATGAAACAGAGGGAGAAGAATCGGATTCCCTGGATGACTTCAGCGAGGCAGCGTCATCTAGGGATGTACCGGTTCAGGAGAAAAAATCACCCAGATACAGGCTCTCGCTCGAGGAGGTGGATGCGCTGTTGGGGCTGATTTATGAGACGCTTGAGATCAAGGAGGAACAAGCCTCTCTGTCGCTGCACGATAGGATGTACCAAACCCTGAGAGAGGATCAGGGGAGTTTTTTTCCAGTGCATAGTTCCCTGGCGGACTCCAGTAAAAAAGAGTGGGCGGAGCCAGAGAAAAAAATATTTTTTCCCAAGAGCCTTAAAAGGAGATTTCCTTTTAGTGATGACGCGGAGTGCATCTGGAACAAAGTTCCTAAAGTAGATGCGGCCTTCTCTCAATGTGCCAAATCTACCGACCTCGCCTTTGAAGACATGGGAGTCCTGAGGGACCCCATGGGTAAAAGAATGGAGGTATTGCTGAAACGGTCATGGGAAACAGTCATGACCAGTTTAAAGCCAGCAATGGCCACTACGGTCGTAGCCCGTAACCTGGAAGTTTGGTTGGACAAGTTACGGGCTCATTTGGAAGGAGGGACCTCTAGGAAAGAAATCTTAGAATCCTTACCGATAAAGCAGCAGGCTACATGGCGGATTGTTCCTCGGAATCAGTCAAACTAGCAGCGAAAGCCGCAGCCTTGGTCAACTCATCTCATAGAGCCCTGTGGTTGAAGTCCTGGGCCGGTGACCCAGCTTCAAAAACCAGGCTTTGTGGGATTCCGTTTGAGGGAGACCTGTTGTTTGGGCCGGATCTAGAAAAGGTTCTAGATAGGACGGCCGATAACAAAAAGGCTTTCCCGGTAAAAAACAAAAAAGTTGGAAAACACTTTTTTCATCCCCAAAGGCAAGGAGGTTTCCTGGGACAGGTATCTAAATTGGCGGCGGGCAAAAAACAGTGGGGGAAAGGGAAACAGAAAAATATTCTGTTTTCCTCTCCTAAAAAATCCACTCCGGTGGGAGGCCGGTTGGGGCAGTTCCTCCCACAATGGGAAGAAGCTACCCAGAATGCTTTTATTCTAAGGATTGTCAGGGAAGGTTACCAGATACAGTTCAGGAGCATTCCTCCTGTCAGGACGTTGGTAATCTCCCCTCCCAGAGACCCCGATTTGGAAGAAGCACCGTTGGACCAAATTGGCAACCTTATGGACCAGGAAGTGCTCATCCCGGTACCTCAGGAAGAGATCAACCGGGGTTTCTACTCACATGTGTTTGTAGTTCGGGAACCCTCGGGCAAGTTCCGGTTAATTCTGAACTTGAAATCTCTCAACAAGGAGGTGGTTTACAAAAGGTTGCGCATGGAAACTATTTTTACAGTAAGAGCGTTACTGCCACCGGACTGCTTTATGGCCTCCCTCGACTTGAGGGACGCTTATTTGCAGGTCCCTATCCACAAGAACTCTCAGAAATTTCTGAGGGTGGCGATCTTATGGGGGAAGGAGGTTCGGCACCTACAGTTCAGGGCCCTGCCCTTAAAGTTCTGGCAGAGGCGCTGGCCCCCCTCAGACTGAAGGGAATCAAGGTCATTCCATATTTGGACGACCTGCTATTCTTTGCCCAGTCCTCAGCCCAGTTGCAAAAAGACCTACGGGTGGCCATGGACTTCCTGAACAGATTAGGGTGGCTGATAAATCAGGAGAAATCACACCTTACTCCGACGCAGGTTCTGCAATATCTGGGGTTCCTGGTAAATTCAAAGGAACAAAAGATCTTCCTTACGGAAGACAAGGTTCGGAAGGTGGTAGCGATGGCAGCCTTTTTGCAGGGAAGGCAGACAGTGGCGGCATGCACAGCTATGTCTGGTCTAGGACTACTGGCAGCGACCATCCCGGCGGTTCCTTGGGCAAGGGCCCGCTTCAGGTGTCTCCAGGCCAATGTTCTAAAAAATTGGGACAGAACGCAGGGGTCGCTGGACTCATCCTTCCGCCTGTCCGCAAGGGACAAGCAATCTCTGTGGTGGTGGAGGGACGAAGCAAACCTGAAGAGAGGTCTTCAGTGGTCCTTCCCAGTATCTATTCGCATCACGACGAATGCCAGTTCCTGGGGCTGGGGGGCTCACTGGGAATCCAGGGTAGCCCAGGGCCGCTGGGAGAAAAGTCAGGCTGTAAGATCGGCCAACTGGAGAGAGTTGCAGGTGATCTGGGAGGCTCTAAGGGTCTTTGCCAAAAATCTGAAAGGTCAGCATGTTCAGATTCTTTCGGACAATATGGTGGCAGTCGCCTACGTGAACAAACAGGGTGGCATGCGCTGCCCATCTCTGATCAGACTGGCAAAGACTGTCTTTGTGTGGGCAGAGAGAAACCTAGGTTCGTTGTCAGCAGTTCACCTGAGGGGAGTAGACAATCACCTAGCCGACTATTTGAGTCGGCATCAGGTGGGAGAGTACGAATGGGAGCTGAACGACGAGGTTTTCCAGCTATTGTCGGTGCGGTGGGGTCTACCAGAGGTGGACCTGTTTGCCACCAAGGCGAACACCAAGGTGCCCACTTATTTCTCTCTGGAAAGAGAGGGAGGGGCCAGAGGGATAGATGCTCTGGCCCAAAGGTGGACTTTTCATCTATGTTACGCCTTCCCGCCAGTCAGGCTTATTCCGCTAGTGCTAAGGAAGTTTGTGCAGGAACAAACCTCACTACTACTAGTAGTTCCTTTTTGGCTGAAGAGGCCGTGGTTTTCGACACTGCTTCGACTAGCGAAAAATCCCCCTCTCATTCTGCCCGAAAGGGAGGATTTGCTGTTGCAGGGTCCAGTACGGATGCAGGCCCTAAAATTGTCGACCTGGTTTCTGAGGAAAGCCTCCTGAAATCTAAGGGACTTTCCGATAGAGTAATTGGGACCATTCTTTCGAGTAGAAAGAAAGTGACACAAGTTTTTTATTTTAAAGTTTGGAAAACTTTGTTTATGGCTTCATACCAGGAACCGGTCAGCAGAGGTGGCAGCTATCCTGGAGTTTTTACAAGACGGAGCGGATCAGTGGCTGGCGATAAATACTCTATAGCCCTATCTGTCTTTTTGGAGCAACCCCTGGCGTTAGACCCACTGGTCAGCAGGTTCTTCAAAGGGTTAGCTAGGCTAAGGCCGGCTCCATTTAAAGTGTTACCTAAATGGGACCTAACTACGGTGTTACAGGGCTGGATTAAACAGTCTCAAGGAGGACAGCTATCCCTAAAGTTTGCCACGCTCAAAACAATGTTTTTAGTGGCAATCTCCACGGCCAGGCGGATTAGTGAGATACAGACTCTCTCTATTAAGGAGCCTTTCTTGCAGATTTTCGAGGACAGACTGGTGCTTCGGACAGACCCAGGGTTCCTGCCAAAAGTGGCTTCTAGTAGTAATAGGACACAGGAGATTGTTCTGCCCTCCTTTTGTGCATCTCCAAAGGGTCCTAAGGAGGCAGAATTCCACCATCTGGATGTGAGAGCCTGTGTCTTGCATTATTTAGAGGCATCAAAAGACATTCAGAAATCCAATGCTCTTTTTGTACTACATTCTGGTAAAAGGTTGGGGTGTCATGCTTCAAAAGGCACGATTGCCCGCTGGATTAAACAAGCAATTGTGGAAGCTTACAGGATTCTTGGGAAGGAGTGCCCTTTTTCCCCCCTGGCCCATTCCACCCGGGCGTTATCGGCCTCCTGGGCAGAACGAGCTGGAGCGACGCCAGAGCAAATTTGCTGTGCTGCAACCTGGTCAAGTTATATGACCTTTATGAAGCACTACAGGTTGGACCTCATCTCAGCGCAAGACCAAGCATATGGGAGAAAGGTCCTCCAGGCGGTAGTCCCCCCCTAATCTGGTAAGTTCTCGTTGATTCTCTCTAGTGCTGTCCTGGACAGACGACTAGAGAAAACCAGAGTTAGACTTACTGGTAACTCTGTTTCTGGGAGTCGTCCAGGACAGCAGGAATTCCCTCCCTATATGCTGTTGTAACTTTGGACGAGTATGTTTGTTCCTTTCAGAAATCGTTCCTGAGTTCTCGGTTAAAGACTGAGAAAGAGAAGGGGTGACGCGTCTTTAAAGAATTAACTTGTGTTTCCTGCCTTCGGAGGTGGAGCTATATCTCTCTAGTGCTGTCCTGGACGACTCCCAGAAACAGAGTTACCGGTAAGTCTAACTCTGGTTTTCTCGTGCACACTTCAGTCAAAGTCCCACTTCTGCTCTTTGTCATATATTGATAGGGGTGGAGGCATATGACCCTAATGGACATTGCTTCAAGTCCCAAAATCCCCCCCCCCCCTTGCTTTTCGTACTACAAGAAACGTCTCACCTCTGTAAATGCCAACAAGGGTTTTGCCACCGAGTACTAAGTCATGTTTTGCGAAGGGGTCAAATACTTATTTCACTCATTAAAATGCAGATCAATTTTATAACTTTTTTGAAATGCGTTTTTCTGGATATTTTTGCTGTTCTGCTGTCGCTCACTGTTAAAATAAACCAACCATTAAAATTATAACACTGTAACTCTTTTTTTTTTTTTTTTTTTAATGGGCCCCCCAGGAGCTGTCAGCTATAAAGTGTTAGTATGCACCGCATATTAGCACATTATGGCAGACTTACTGTACCCGTCAAGTGATGTCCTCCAGTGCTGCACTGTTGGCACTGCCACTGGTCACGGGCGCTAACCTCTTCTCTCGGTCTTCTTTACAGGTTTGGTCTGTTCATCGGTTTGAATGGTTGGCCTGTGATGACATCACTCCTGTGAATACAAGCAGGAGTGACATCATCAGGGCACATAGGAGTGCTGTAAATGTACGCTAAGCTGCATGTGTGCTTCATTGTAGATTACTGCTGACATACAGTGAGACCTAGTTATGACAGAAAAGCCAATAGTGTCTCTTCTGTCATAAAAACCTACTTTTCATTTTTTAGGCTCAATTTCACTTTAATAGAGAGCACAGCAGTTGGCCTTCAGAAACTCTATCTGTGATTAAACTTTTTTATGGAACTGTCATAGGGCTTATAGAGGTCTTTGCTGTGAGTGATTCAGGTGTGTGTAAATTTCAGCTTAAAGCGGTATTAAACCCAAAACCAAAAATGTAATATATATTGCAGCTTAGAATCTTTAGATGTGGTGGCTGCATTCGTTTTTCCCCCTCTGTTTTCACCTGTTGATCTGGCCAGCAACACACCTCCTGTATTAGAGTCAAGTGAAGAAGCAACAGAGAAGCCTTTGGGCAGCAGTATTGTTAGTCTAGGTGGAGGGGAGTGCTAGATGTACAATCAGATTTAGATACATTAAAACTGTAGTAAATCTCAGTGGATGGGGAAAAAAATCCCCTGCATGGCAATGTCATAATGTGCTTGTATGCACCGCATACTAGCACATTATGAGAGACTTACCTTAGAACGATGGGCTGACAGCTTCCCAAGTTCTTCCTTCCAGGTTCGCTTCCTCCGGCTACATGAGTGGCCGTGGGTGCGATGTCACACGCGGGAGCCGCCATTTACAGCATAGGCTCTGAAGGTCCGACACTGTATGTTTAATACCACTTTAAGCTTTTTTTTTTTCAACAAAGTAGATAGGAGTAGCTTGAAAAACATTTGAAAGGGAGACTGGGGGGCTATTTACTAAAGGCAAAGCCACTTTGCATTACAGTGCACTTGGAAGTGCAGTCACTGTAGACCCGAGGGAGACATGCAAGGAAAATAAAAAACAGCATTTTTGCTTGTACATGATTGGATGATAAAATCAGCAGAGCTTCCCCTGATTTCATATATTCCCCTCAGATTTACAGCTTCCAAGTGCACTTGTAGTGCATAGTGGATTAGCCTTTAGCAAATCAACCTCTATACCTCCATCTTCTGGCTAAAAATGAGAATACAAAATATTCATAATCAATATTTCATATTTATGTGACCAAAAAACTTTTTTTTAAATATTTTTTTTTCAGTTCTGTTAATAATGAAATAAACACAAAACAAATCTGCAAAATATGCAAAAAAAATTGTTTTATGGCAACAAAAAAAGTTTTTAACTTAAAATATAAATTTGAATTGGTTAAGTGTCCTTCTCCCCCTCTCTCCAGTCACATTTCTATTGGCCCATCACTCTGGTGGCCAGTTTCAGTGGCCAATAGGAATGTGTGGGAGAGTGTTGTTAGGCTCCATCACTATCAGGGGGTAATAACTTTTACATGATCTAAATGACCCCAACTGAAAACTGCTGCAGGCATGTTCTGACAGATCTAAATGCCTGCACTTTATACCATCCATTAGTTTTAAAGAGTCACTTTAGACAGAGGCTCTGTATAAACAAGCACCATTTGTATAGATTTACCTAAAATGCCACCCGTGGAGCTCATGATGAATCCAGCTGCAAGTAAACTGGAAAACCGTGAATGTGTCTTCCTATCTCAGCCATTCCTGCTTTATTTCAGGCCTTACTGGGATGAAGAATATAGGCAACTCGTGTTATATGAATGCAGCTCTACAAGCTCTCTCCAATTGGTAAGTCAGCAGTTTGCTTCATGAAAAGTTCATTCAATATCTGTGGTTATACTGGTGTGAACAATTATTAGCTTATTTCTGGCCTGAACTGCATTTCAAATTTTTAAAATTGCTGTGTGCCTGGCAGCATCTGCACCATCAGACCAATCGAGTTCACCTTCTGTCATGTAGTACAAAGGTTTGCCTAGATAGATGTCATTTTAAGGGCATTGCTCCAGCAGGCATTCACACTACATAGTTGTGACAGTCCAACAAAATGTATTAACAGCAAAATCCATTAGTGTTTTTTTTTTTTCGTTCTTCAGCAAAGTGCAGTACAACAAAGAATAGTGTGCCTAACATGGCGGATCAGAAAACTTCATAAAGTACATAACAGTAATAGCAATGAAAAATGTCAATACACATTCGGAATTGTGTCATCTTGTATGTATCTCTATAACCATAAGAAATCTGATTGCATGGAAAACGTTAGTTCTGAATAAGGTCCCTAGAATATACAATTTAAGAACATGCAATACTAGTACATAAGCAGACGTCGACCCATGCA
The DNA here is from genome assembly GCA_018402905.1 of Glandirana rugosa. Taxonomy (NCBI): domain Eukaryota; kingdom Metazoa; phylum Chordata; class Amphibia; order Anura; family Ranidae; genus Glandirana; species Glandirana rugosa. Next base: position 359,777 of record BLSH010115208.1, read on the forward strand.
GGCTTAAGCCAAAAGAGTGTGGTTTCTTTTTCTTTTCTATAAAACCAAAATTACAGTTTAACATAGATGGGGATCAGGGAAGAATGAGTGAGAAAAAAGGAAAGGGAAGAGGGAAAGAAAGGGACCGGTGCAGGGGCTAGCACTTGCCCAAAAACCCAAAGGATACCGAGCAATTTGCATAAAAAATAACAGGTGCAGCGCTAATCCAGTTTGTGTGTATAACACACCTCAAAATGATGTGAAAAATATTGCATTCAGTGTCAAACAATATGTGCAAAATATCACAAGAAAGTGTCCAAACCAGGTGCTTTGCATCAGGTGATGCTTCCTATAGCACCCAGATTGAGCAATCTGACATGTGCAAAACTACAAATATAAAGTGCTATCAAATGATTCAATATAATCAAATAGTTCCTCTAAAAAATTGCAGCAACAAGTGATTTCACAGTAAATACAAATGGGTCCAAAGGAAGGTAATCCCAATAATGTGCAAATTGGAAAAGTGCCAGTGTTCTGAGAGATATCCTCCACCAGTTAGTCTAACCTCTCACCTCATTAGAAATAAAAAGAGCATCTATCTCCACCATTGGATTAAACAGGCAGTTGGCAATGGTCCCCAATGATGCTCCCCTTGAGTGCTTCTGCTAGAACCTCCTGGCAATCTCACCGCATGTAAAAGACAAAATGCAAGGATCTAGTGCTCTCTGTCTTAAAACTTTATTACTCCAAAGAAGATAAAAGATGCAAACTCACATTCTGTGGCACAATATAGCCGTGCTAGCTAAGATCAGCATGTGTACAGCCTGTGCACTTAGATGGCCGTGGCGTGACGTCAGACACAGGCTCCTTCCCCTAAGTGAAGCTGAATCACTGTTTGGTGGTAGCTGCTGATTAATTTAGGATCACTATTTAGTCACTACTGGGCCTGATCTCGTACAACTCAAGGGGACAGGTATGAAGCGTAATCTTGTGAACACTGAGAGTTGTGCCAATAATACCAAGTTTTGCAGAATTGTCCCTTCTTGTGTTTCACGGCCGCTGTTAGGCGTTCCATATTATTGATCTTGTTTACCACAGCTATCCATTGACCAAAGGGGGGATCAGTGTGTTTCCATTTTTGTGGGATGCACACCTTGGCTGCATTAAGCAGGTGGATCAGGAGGGATCTCTTGTACCTACATCTCGAAAGTGTGTTAATGTTTAGTAGGAATGACTCTGGGCGCATCTCCAGAGATAGATCAGTAAGCTTATGAATCAGCCATCTGACATCTTCCCAAAAGGATTTTACGCTAGGGTATGACCAAAGGGTATGCAACAACGGGCCTGGTTCTTTTTGGCATTGCCAACACAATGGAGAAACAGAGGGCATAGAACCTATGGAAGAGTGCAGGGGTCCTATAACAGCTGGTCAGAAGTTTATATCCAGCCTCCTGGTATCTGCTGGATAGGGAGGACCGATGGGCAAAGTAAAGAACCCGATCCCTCGGCGCAGGGGTTAAGGCCATGTCTAAATCTCGCTCCCATAATCTTACTTTGGTTCACTTTACTCAATCTGATGGTGGTTAAGAAATGGTGTATCTGCATGGCTCTCTAGAAATCCAAAGGGGAGAGATTGTGGCCTGGTTCTCCAAAATGCACTGCCATCTGCCCCCTGTCAAAAAATGTTGAACTCGGAATTGATTGGTAACTCAGAAAGTCTTTGAATCTTATATCCTCCAAGCCTGGAATAAATTCTTGAGCACCAACACTAGATTAACTGTCTGCAGAGCGGATCCTAGGCAGTCCATTTTGTTTTATTATTATTATTATTATTATAAGGTTTTAAAATAAAAGCATGAAATTATTTTTAAATACTTTATACTATTGCCACGCTTAATCCTAACGCAGGTGGATAGACCCTATAGCTAGCTTCTGTGTTCTTCACCTATAGTGGCCCCCTTTCCCATAAGGCAAGCAGGCCTACCGGTACTCGGTTGCCCCCAGGACCTATACACAGTGCTATAGTGCCTGGCCACCTAGCCAGGGCAGGCACGAACTGAGCAAAGCAAACATGTACTTGCGTTTGGTTGACAGGCAGAGTGGTCCAATAACAGTCCAGGTACACAGCAAGAAGGTTCAGAATAGTCAGAGTTCCAATCTGAAATTATATGCAGGGCAGACAAACAGGGAGCTTGGAGCACATGTTAAACACAACATCACAAGCATGATACGGCCGGCTTGGCTGGGTTAAATCAAGTCTGGTCTCCACCCAGAGGCTGGCTCCATCAATCACCTTGCAGGCGGACATACAGACAAGGAGAATGCCATAGCTAAAACCAGGATGCTTGAATGAGTAGCAGGAGCACTAGACGCTCCTGACCACTATATATCTAAGCACTTTTTATATTCGTGGTGGTAGGTGGGTGTGTGTGCAAAGCATTTTAATATAACTATTTCTTGTCTTTGCAGTCCTCCATTGACTCAGTTCTTTCTAGAATGTGGCGGGTTGGTGCGGACGGACAAGAAGCCAGCACTTTGCAAGAGTTACCAGAAGCTTGTTTCTGAACTTTGGCACAAGAAGCGGTAAGGGGGATTCTCTGGTCCCGTAGGCTACACACAACCAACTGATTGGCCATTAAGAGCCTGTAAGCGGGTGTGACTGATTGATGTGTCTTTGAGAGTTTCTGTGAATTCTGTATTTGGTACTAACATTATTAGAGTACCTAGTACAGGTAGAGAGATGTCTGGCAATAGTCACTGCTAGTTGTATCCGAAAAGCTTTTTGTTAAAGATCAGCGAACTTCTGGGTAAATTCCATTTTCCATGGTTTGTTAGAGCAACAGGGTGGTTGAGCTCTGGATGCTGGTATGGATAGGTAGTACACGTTGGGTGTACAAGCTTTGTACAGGTAGCTCTTTGGTGCACCAAGGCCATTGCTAGTCCTTTGAAGTAAAGCCTTGGGGTTTACAGATATGAGAATACCAAACTATTTTTTAAGTCCAAAAAAAAGTTTATTGGTCACAAAGTTCATTTAGAAAAGCCAGCATAGAAGTCTCAAGAGACTTCTAAAGTTGTGGAAAATCTGGACATGAATTTGAATTATTGGGAATAGGTTATAGGAGAAGCATGCAGCCTACTTCAGTCACTGCTTGCATGTACCTACTATACTATATCTCCAATAACTTTGTATAGACCGAGAAAAAGAAAGTCAACAACGAAACTTACATCCCCTCACTCCACTACATGAAAAAAGGGGAAGGAGGGGATGAGGAGAAAAATATTTGGGACTTTAAAGGAGAAGTGTGGGAAATAAAAAATAAGCATAAATGCTATGTCAACAACATTGGTTCAAACGCCAGTTCTTGACCGCTCAGTTCTCAGTCTTCACTGAGCAGAGAGCAGTGACTGTCAGGCACTGTCCTCTGCTTTGCCCCTCCAGCGCTCACTGGGGCACCGGGCTGTGGAGGAGGCGGGAGCAGCTGGCTCAGCAACACACTGAAAGTCTGAGCCAGCTGTTGGCTAGGCATCTGGGTGGATTCCCGACATTTAAAGTGTTTGTTAAGCCACTTTATAAAAAGTTCCCATCCGCTCTGTATTACAATAAGAAAGTTGCCCTGTGTCTGTGTTATAACATATATATATATATATATATATATATATATATACTTCTCTGTATAGATAACACACCTTCTTACTGGGATCTTACTAGGATCAGTTGTCGTTTTTGTGCTTTTCTCTCTCAGCTCAGAAGTCCTGAGGGAGGGGCTGAGCACTGCTGTTGACGTCAGCTGGAGAGACAGAGCCGTGCTTTGTCATCTATATAGATAAGAATATTTCTAATATAACACGGACACAGGGAACTTATTCTTCTAATACAGAGGGATAGGAGCTTTTAGAGTTAATTATGAGAGCGGAGAGGAGAAGCTACGAGAGGAAGAAGGAGGGGGGAGTTGATGACAGGCACACAGGAGATAGGAGAGCTGGGAGTGACATAGCCTGCATAGACTACGAGCTCTCAGGATAAGCAATATACAAGGGGAGTCAGCACTCAGAGAGGAAGTCATGACCTGGCATTATCAAACAGATATTTTAGGGGATACAGAGGGATAATTTAAAAAGCAAAAACACCATGCTGCCAATTGCACATTAAAGAGACAGGAGCAGCATTTTTTTGGGGGGTTAACAAACGCTTTAAGTTCCTGATTTTCGACATTTAGCCCGCTGTCGGCTGCATCTGGATCACAGGAGTGCAAAAATAAGTGAACCAGTTTGCCCAGAAAAGCTTTGGCCATATTAATCTTTAAAATGTTCAAAATTCAGATAACATTCATCTAAAAAAAAAATTAAGGAGATTCTCTTAGAGTTATGATTGTAAATCAATTGACACATTTAGGGACATAGAGATATACTGCTTATTTGGGGATTAACGGTCTGTAGGGAAGGGAACAGCACTCTTTGAACACATTGTGGTTGTTTTTCTTGACCTGTTTCCCCCTGTCCAAGAAGCCATATTGAAGGTTACATCTAAAAGATTTTATGATATTGTGGTCTGAAGGCCCATGAGATAGAGTGGACCTTAATTTATGTATACGTTACGTTTTGGTGCAGATCCTGAGGAAGGAAGCAGATCGCAAAACAGGTTGATTTAAGACTCCAAGAACATACGAACTAGAGATCCTATGGGAAGGCTATATACTTGTGTGGACTTGTCACTTTCAACTTTTGTAATAAATTGTTCTCCCATTCTTTATAGGAGTGTTTATCTTTATTTTGTACATTTAAAGTCCCAAATGTTTTGCTCCCCATCCCCTCCTTTGTCCCTTTCTCATGTGGTGGAGTGAGGGGACATACATTTCTAATCTGAATAAGTTATGGTACCAATAGAGTGCAAGATCCAGTATATGGGTATGAACCAGCCCTCTAGCCTTTTGATCCAATACAAGTCAACAACATGCACCCATATCCAACAATTTTGTTTTACTGTATATGGAGAAAAATATGAGTCAGCATTACAAAGTTCCTCCAACAATCTTCTATTCTCACTGCTGGAGCCTGTCTAGATGTCAGAGGATTCTTCCCTGAGGACAAGTGAGGCCAGCGAGGGGTGGTGTTTGCTGGAGGACCATTAAAGCTCTGGCTCTAGGCAGTAGAGAAGGAAAGGGTTAATTGTATGGAGCTGGCGAGGTTCATCTGACATCCATGCAATGGCAAAAAGAAGTGGAATACTGCTTTCTGTGAACATTGTTCATGGTAAATTTCCTTTTGTTTATAACTAACTGTACACACTCAGTCCTAGCTACGTGGTGCCCTCAAGTCTCTACCATGGGATAAAGCTGATTAACCCCTTATTCCGTGGATATGCCCAGCAGGTAAGTACCCAAATTCCGCCTCAGATAGAGATATTTTTATAGAGACGAATATGGAACACAGACTTTCATCTGCTTACTATTATGGACTTTCCAGGACACACAGGAGTTTCTCCGATGTTTAATGGACCAGTTACATGAAGAGCTGAAGGAACCCCTACCCACTGAAAATCAAGAACAAGACGAAGAGGAGAGGGAAGTGGAGCGGGAGCCAGAACGTGGCATCACAGATGATGACTCCATGACATGTGACTCTGGAGTGGAATCAGGTGACAGGGATGGGGGTGAAGGCTCTCTGGCTGAGATGGAGCTGTTGATACGGGAAGAAGCAGGACGGTCCATCTCAGAGAAGGAAAAACTGAAGGAAAGAAGCCTGTCATACTGCCACCGCAGAACCAGCTCTGAGCAGGCAGATGAGGATGCTGACGTGGACACGGCAATGATACCTGGTAAGACTTGCCTGAAACAGGGTTCCTTCATTGTTCACAAATGTGATGTATTAGGCACTTAAATAGACTCTGAAATAAAAAAAAAAAAAACCTTTTTAGTGCCCAAACCAGCAGCCTCCAAAACTTTCACTGTGATGGACAGCCTCAGTAGGAAGATAGGCAAACATCATCACTTTGAGGTAGTGATGAAACTTTGCCCTGTTGTAGGTTTGGGCTTTGGAGGCTGTTGCTGGTATGTGAAGGCACCTTTATGGTTCTTTATATTTAAAGAGTCACTTTATTGTAAGGTCTTATTCTAGTGTGGTTGGACACCATAAATTTCACATTGTAATTGTAGTTTAGTAATACTAGAAGTAAAAAAATGCCATTGAATAAAAGAAGGTACAGACAATTTTAACTTATCCATTTCTTTTCCTATCCATCTAGAGCCTGACAATGAAGCCTACATGAATTGCTCCTCTCGCCCCTGCAGCCCTCACCCTGCTGAAAAACACCCTAAACTCTCCAGCAGTCCACCCCGTTCCAGCCCCTTGCGTTCAGCACACTCTTATGTCTTAAAGAAAGGTAATCATGCTTTACATGGTCCATAAATTGGGATAAATTATTCATTCATACAATGGGCTTGCATGAAAATATAAGGGCTCTTTCACACGGGCGGTCCTTCCGATGGACTCCGCTTTGCTCAGCGGGGGACCTCTCCGCTGATCCTCGCTGAGCAGGCGGATGACAGTTCTGTCTCTGCTCACTGTGCTGAGATGGACCTGTCAGAGCCTTGCTCTCCTCTATGGGGAGATTGGATGAAAATGGAAAATAGGTTCTCCATCTGTCTGGATTTCACGGACAGGATCAAATCGGATAGCAGTGGGGGTCAGTGGACTTGTCACTGCTGACATCCGCCGCTCCATAGGGCTGAATGGAGCATCTGATCAGGTCCGCCTAAAAAACTGACAGACAGACCTGTTCGGAAAGCCTGTGTGAAAGGGCCCTAAGGCCTGCTTATTTCCTTCTGCCTGATAAAATCAGAATAAAGAAAAAATACCTTGGACCCCAGCTTCCGGCTATTTTCTGTAGGTGCCAGTGACGTCACTGTGCCTCACCGCTGCCTTTTGGAAAAGTTGAGTACTAGAAATTTATCAAGAATACCCTCTGGCATGATACAGGAGCATATCCTCACTCTGGAAGTATTTTCCACCTATTTTTTCTAATGATTTTAATCAGTGATTTTGATCTTGGTGGTGGGGTGTGGATATAAAGAGACTGTTTTCATGCAACGTCGGCCGAAAATCAGGCAAAAACAGTCGGTTCGGCAGAAATCTTATGACTGGCTTCTGTCGAATGAGCATTCTGGAAAACCAGCATTCCATCACCACTCGCAGCCAATGCCTGTGAGTGCTTATCATTGTGTTCTTGTGGGGGGGCAGAACACAATAGCTCAGAGGGGGAGATCGTCGCACTAACATTGGATGTGTTGGTACAGCGATCTGAAATTTTATTTCGTTCAGCCCGCTAGGAAAATCAATTATGTGTGTACCCAGCATAACAGTAGAAATATGAACCAGACAGGGAGTGCAATGTCTTCAGTTGGTTGACTGAGTCATTGACCTACATTGTGAGAAGGAGCAGTAAAGCACAACTGGAATCAGTGGAATGTTGAAATGCAGAAAGAAGCGCCTGCCTGTTTAAGGAGCAAATCTGCCTGCCACCATGTACATACTGTATGTAATTACAAACTATACATTGAAACTACACATTGAACATTATACATAGCTGTGAATACCCTTTAATAGTTGAAATGGTTTAACTTTCTTACTTTGCTTATACAGCACATGTTTTGAGTGGAGGAAAGCGCAAGTCTGAGATCAAATACCGCAGTGTCATCTCTGATATCTTCGATGGGTCCATTCTAAGCCTGGTTCAGTGTCTCACCTGTGACAGGGTATGTGACCTGCTGCTGATGCTCACTGAGCTACTCAAAGGTGAAGCTCAACCCACCAGAGTGCTCTTCCAGCATTCAGAAAGTGTTAGCTGCACATCTGGCACATAAGGGGTGCCAAGTCTCACAGCCTCATGATATAGCTAATTTAAGAGATTTTATAACTTTCTCTTTATCCATATAGACTAGATCAGTCGTCACTATGTATGATTGATAAGTATACCTTTTTAATGCAAGCTTGTCTATGCAGGGCAAAGCAACATGTTTGAATTAATGCCCCCATCTCCCTACCAGGCAACACATTATTGCCTCTCCTTTCCCACCACTATTCTGCTTAACTACCAAGCTTCTGTCGGACAGACCTACATACACACGGGCAGAATGTCGGCCGGTATTTTTTGTACTGGCAAATGTCTCCCGACATTCTGCCTGTGTGTACAGGGCTTTAGAGTGACGCAATACTCCCTTTTGGTGGCTGAACAGAGTGGCAGTGCTGCTGGGGAAGGTGGCATTAAAGGGAATCTGTTGCTTTGCCCTACAATTGTTTGGAACTGACAGAAGCCATTAATATACAGTACATACAGAATTATTTTTAACTGTGTATATTTTTTGATCAGGTGTCCACCACCATCGAAACCTTTCAGGACCTGTCTTTACCTATCCCAGGAAAGGAAGATCTGGCAAAGCTTCATTCCACCATTCATCAAAGTGCTGTCTCTAAAGCTGGCCCCTGTGGAGATAGCTACAACTCTCAAGGGTGGCTCGGCTTCCTTATGGATTACATCCGCAGGTACCTTTACCTAAAGCTTATCACAGATCAGTGCTTTGCACATTCCAACTGAAATTAAAAATCCTCCATGGAACTATACATTTAACCTGTCCAGAAAGTGTAACTTATATTGGCACTGTGCAATCATCCTGCTTTCCTGGCTGCAACAAACCTGGTGTTTTGGGAACATCTGATCCTAAAACTGTGCAGGTCATGCATTTCCAACAAGTCATTCTGAAAATATACTTTCACCAGGACCATCTGAGGCTAGTTATACATACCCCAGGCAAAACACCCAAAAACCATTGCCCACCCCTGAGTCACAGGGCTGTCGTTTTCTGGTGGCATTGTGTGTATGGTAATAACACTTGGAAAGAAAAGCAACTCCAAATGACTGGCAAGATAGGTTAGATTCCACAACCAGTCTATAATCTCTGCTTGCTTTGGCTGCAAGAGATCATGAAAAGGTTATATAATTCTTGCATTCATGTACATTGAATGAAAATTATGGCTTTACTAAGGCCTGCCATAGTGCGCATGCTCGTGAAATGCATCGCACCTTGGTGACCCCATCCTCCCCCACCGCCTGGCATCCTTTGGCTTCTCCCCACTGCACGGCCGTGTTTCCAACTGTACAGGGATCAGCGGGACCGCAGCGCCTACAGACTCTGTAGCAGAGGTACGGAGGACTTGTTCACCGTATACTACTCTTGGGATGTGTCCCTCCACAGATGTGCTTTTTTTTATTCAACTGAAATGTGAGTTGCCACTCTGAAAGCTAATAAAAGTTGTTATAATCTCTACACTTAGAGGCGCCTCTCTCCCTTCTCATTTAAGGCCGGCAATTGTATGCTCCCTGTGATTATTGCTAGCAGCTGTAGCAGCCGCTAGCGATAATTGAAAGTGAATCTGGCAGGCTGGTTGTACTTAATCTG
>BLSH010115208.1:494406-505470 GCA_018402905.1 Glandirana rugosa
TTTCTATATTATTTTATAAATGTTTTTACACTCCCCACATGAGTATATATATATATATATACATACACACACACACACACACACACACACAGTATCTCACAAAAGTGAGTACACCCCTCACATTTTTGTAAATATTTTATTATATCTTTTCATGTGACAACAGTGAAAAAATGACACTTTGCTATAATGTAAAGTAGTGAGTGTACAGCTTGTATAACAGTGTAAATTTGCTGTCCCCTCAAAATAACTCAACACACAGCCATTAATGTCTAAACTGCTGGCAACAAAAGTGAGTACACCCCTAAGTGAAAATGTCCAAATTGGGCCCAATTAGCCCTTTTCCCTCCCCGGTGTCATGTGACTCGTTAGTGTTACAAGGTCTCAGGTGTGAATGGGGAGCAGGTGTGTTAAATTTGGTGTTATCGCTCTCACTCTCTCATACTGGTCACTCACCTCATGGCAAAGAACTCTCTGAGGATCTGAAAAAAAGAATTGTTGCTCTACATAAAGATGGCCTAGGCCAGTGATGGCTAACCTTTTTGAGCCTGAGTGCCCAAACTGCCGCACAAAACCAAAGAATTTCCTCAAAGTGCCAGCACGTCAATTAAACCTTAACAACAAGATTTTAGTATCTAAAAACTCTTTATAAAGCTAAAACTATGTAACATCATTTGTAAAGGTAGGAATTTTTGTATTGTCAGAGAATCAATTTGATTCACAATCCTTTGGTTTTCATTTCAATTTATTAGCAATTTATAATGTTTTAATGATTTCATTCAATTTAATGAATTTAGGAAGAATTTGATTCAGTTACACAATATATTTTAAATATAATATTCACATAACATGTCAAATGTATCCTGAGTAAAAAAAAGATAAACTTAAAACTGTTAACTGTGTCAGGACTCGGTGTGTATTCCCAAAGAATCTATACATGTTTTTTGTAAAATTTACTATCAAATTTGAAAATAGTTAAATCATTACATTTCTAATAATATGGTGTAAAGTAAACGAAAGAGCTTTCAATTAAACCAACCGTTTTTATTGGAAATTCCAGATTGGAATACAACAGGGCCATGTAAAGTCCCTTTTTTAAATAACATCTTTAAATAATATTTAAATAACTTAGAATTTGTCTTAACTGCAAACTGAAAACACTGCTTCATGTAAACATATGCATTGGGCATGCTCTGAAAAAAATTAATGTGATTTTTGTTGTTGCATGCATGCTGATAACTTGTCAATCCTTGGCTCATAATGCGTTAATTTCAGAGAAACACATGCAGCACTCATGTCATCCATTAATCTGTTTCTAGCATCAGATTTTATATGATTCAAAGCCGAAAACAGCTGCTCACAAGCATAGGATGACCCAAACAAAGTAAGAAGAGCAGTCCCAAGTGCTTTCATGGACTTAAAATTGTCTGGCAGAGAATTCCACGCTTTTAGGATTTCATTTTCAGAACTGCTAGCAGTGATTTCATTTGTCACCCTTTCACACTCAATACATTCAAGAGCCGCACGCAGGTCATTGAATTTACTTTTCCAGATAGAGCTTTCTTGAAATTCCAGTAGCTCCATTTCCAAGTTTTGAATATCCAACCACTGTAAGCAGGAAAGATCAAGATCTTCAAATGTGGACTTTTCTGGGGAAGTAATAAATGAAAGGGTTGTCTCCATCTTACGGAACTGAGAAAATCTTTTACTAAAATTCTCCTTTGCTTCGGCTACAATGGTGGAATATGCTTTGTGGATTTCCTGGTGTTTTTTAATGACTGTCCACAAATGTTGTAGAATTATCCAAATGTATTTTTAGGTTGGGAAAATATTTCAGCTGTCCACTCTCAAGGTCTTTTTCAAAAACATGCAATTTTCTCTCAAAAGCTTTGATGTCACTAAACATGCTTTCTGCTGTTTTTCCCATGCCTTGTAATTTTTTGTTTAGTACATTAAAGTGGTTAGTAAAATATGTAAAGAACATGAGGTTGGTAAGCCAGGCCATGTTGGTGAGTTGAGGATAGTCTTCCCCCTTTTCGTTCATAAATAGCCTAACTTCTTCCAAGCAGGCCACAAATCTCTCTAACACTCATCCTCTGCTCAGCCACCGGACATTATTGTACATCAGTAAAGTGTTATATTGTGCCTGAACCTCATCAAGAAGGGCTTGAAATTGTCAAAAATTAAGAGCACGCGCCATGATGAAGTTCCCCATTTTTGTTACATCTTTGAGGACATCGTCAAGTTTTTTGCTGCTTTCTTTGGCACAGAGAGCCTCTTGATGTATTATGCAGTGAAATTGAATCAGTGGATGTTTTGCTTCCTTAGCAAAGAAATGAATGAATCCTGATGTTGTCCCCACCATGCTAGGTGCTCCATCGCTAGTAACTGAAACCACTTTTTCTGGACTTATGTCTAGTAATGAAAAAGCCTCCATCACAGCATTGTGGATATCTATCCCTTGTGTTCTTCCAGGCAAAAACAGCAGTTTTACCAGCTCTTCTCTCATGATGTCACCAGTAGCATAACGCAAAATGAGCGCTAGTCTTGCATGGTTAGTAATATCTGTACTTTCATCCAAGCACATGGAGTAGAAGGGCGCTTTTTGTAAGTCGCAAGTAAGCTGTTGACTAACATCACCAGCCATTCGCAGAACCCTATCTTTTGCAGTATTTCTGCTTAGCGGCATCTCAGAGATGCGCTGCACAATTTTATCCTTGTTTTGGAAATCATGGAAGAGTGAATTACTCCCAGCCAAAATTGCCTTTTTGATAAAGTCTCCATCAGAGAGGGACTTACCATGTTTTGCCATGCACAGTGAAATTTGAAAGCTGGCAACTGTAAGATGATTAGTTTTTGAAAGATAGTTGCTAAAACTAAGAGACTGGGAGTGATATTTCTTTAATTTTCCTACAAGGAACTCTTTTCTTTGAGCTAAACCAAGTTCAACAACACTGTAATGGTTGGTCTCAAAGCGACGTTTGACACTTGATGTGCGAGACACAACACTTTCATTACACATAATACGCAATGCTTTCCCACTGCGTTCAATCACTCCATATGTCTCTGTCCAGGCCTCTTGGAATGATCTTCCACTATCTGTTTTTGCTTTTTTTTGCGGTACTCATTTTCTTTGTTCAAGACTTCAAGTCTACAAAAAGATAAAATTTGTATAATAAAAAAAAATCTAATGAAGTGCTGTATACAAATCCGTTCCCATATAAAAAAACGTGATTGGGGAATTTTACTAATTGTAGACATCTGTTTTGGTCAAAAAATATACCTGTTTAGTTGTTAACATTTGATGTAATTTTTTTTTACACTAATGGGTGACACAAATGAAACCCAATTAAAAAGCCATTCTGTCATTATACAATAGTGCTGGGGTGCAATGATTCACTAGTTTTCTCGATGCAACGATTTTTCCTCCTGCCGATCCATATGCATCAATCTTGAAGTATGATTTGAGATACAGTAATAGCAGTTAATCAAACTGAATCATTGTGATTTAATAACCATGAATAACTGGACTGAGGTTAATCCTTGTAAAATGTTCATAAAATCGTGTCTGCAGTGTCTTTGGGAATACACACAGAGTTCTGCTGCAATTAGAAGTGTTTATCTTCCATCATTTTTCTTGCTTGCAATACATCCTGTGAATGCTACATTTTAAAAATGTAATCAAATAAAAGACCAAATAAAATGGTTGTTAAAGCAAAGCTGTCCCATTGACAGTTCCACTTTAAGTTTTGGGTGTAGGGAAGCCTGTGTTATAGGGCCAGTTTTCCCATTGTAGGGGATGTAGGTGCAGGTCTCATTTAACCCACCAATGTTTTTTTAAACCCAGGCAGCACAGGTAAGGTAATAGGAAGTTTTAAGCATTACTTTTAAACGAGGTAAATCTACCATTAATTAGATCAAGACATGGCTCACGACTAGGGTTACTACCTTTTCTTGTGGCCAAACCCAAACAAATGGCAAATGAATAAATGAAATCCCATCAGAAACCGGACACCAAATAGAAAACATAGACAACAGCCTTATCACAAACCCGAACACAGGTGGCAACCCTAACCTGGATACCTAGAGAAATAGCCAGATAATTTAATAGGTTTTTAAAAAGAAGCCCAGGTAAGTTTATAATTAACATTGGTATTATTGGTCCAATTAAACCTAGGCAGCACAGGTAGGGCAAAGTAGAAGTTTACCTAATAATAAATGATGTAGAATGCAGATTGCGTCTCCTGTTCTCCTCAAGTCTCCCGCCAGGGTGGGAGGGCGTGACAGAAGAACGCTCGGTGCTGCAGGCGAGGACCAGGGCGGGGAGTGAGACTTTGTTTCTCACAGCCCCGCGGCGGTTCAGGCAGCTAGAGGCGGCGCCGCGAGGAACACATTGCCAGATGAGCTGCAAAGCAGACACCAGCACACTCACCTCCCGCCGCGCCGCATATCTTAATTGCGGACCTTTCCACGTGCCAGCTGCAAGGCCTTCGCGTGCCACAGCTGGCACGCGTGCCATAGGTTCGCCATCGCAGGCCTAGGCTATAAGAAGATTGCCAAGACCCTGAAACTGAGCTGCAGCACAGTGGCCAAAACCATACAGCGGTTGAACAGGACAGGTTCCACTCAGAACAGGTCTCGCCATGGTCGACCAAAGAAGTTGAGTGCACGTGTTCAACGTCATATCCAGAGGTTGTCTTTGGGAAATAGATAGTTTAGCACTGCCAGCATTGCTGCAGAGGTTGAAGGGGTGGGGGGTCAGCCTGTCAGTGCTCAGACCATACGCCGCACACTGCATCAAATTGGCCTGCATGGCTGTCGTGTCAGAAGGAAGCCCCTTCTAAAGATGATGCACAAGAAAGGCCGCAAACAGTTTGCTGAAGACAAACAGACTAAGGACATGGATTACTGGAACCATCTCCTGTGGTCTGATGAGACCAAGATAAATTTATTTGGTTCAGATGGTGTCAAGCGTGTGTGGCAGCAACCAGGTGAGGAGTACAAAGACAAGTGTGTCTTGCCTACAGTCAAGCATGGTGGTGGGGGTGTCATGGTCTGGGGCTGCATGAGTGCTGCTGACACTGGGGAGCTACAGTTCATTGAGGGAACCATGAATGCCAACATGTAATGTGACATGAGCAGAGCATGATCCCTCCCTTCGGAGACTGGACTGCAGGGCAGTATTCCAACATGATAACGACCCCAAACACACCTTTAAGATGCCCACTGCCTTGCTAAAGAACCTGAGGGTAAAGGTGATGGACTGGCCAAGCATGTCTCCAGACCTAAACCTATTGAGCATCTGTGGGGCATCCTCAAATAGAAGGTGGAGGAGTGCAACGTCTCTAACATCCACCAGCTCCGTGATGTCATCATGGAGGAGTGGAAGAGGACTCCAGTGGCAACCTGTGAAGCTCTGGTTAACTCCATGCCCAGGTGGGTTAAGGCAGTGCTGGAAAATAATGGTGGCCACACAAAATATTGACACTTTGGGACCAATTTGGATATTTTCACTTAGGGGTGTACTCACTTTTGTTGCATGCGGTTTAGACATTAATGGATGTGTGTTGTGTTATTTTCAGGGGACAGCAAATTTACACTGTTATACAAGCTGTACACTCACTACTTTACATTGTAGCAAAGTGTCATTTCTCCAGTGTTGTCACATGAAAAGATATAATCAAATATTTACCAAGATGTGAGATGTGTACTCGCTTCTGTGAGATGCTAAATATATATTTTATGACATCAGGTGACACCAACCCTAGTGGCGCCACTGCTACTAATGGCCCATACAAATGATCAGAAAAGTGTACGAAAAATACCACTTTTGAAGTGATTGTACGGTAATTTGATCACTAGTACACAGCTTTTGATCACAGCCGATCACAACAATTCATGCAAATTTATTAGATGGGACAAGCAGGAAATGTTTTTTCGTATGATAGCAGATCGTATTATTTTTGTTTAATCATTACAGTTGTTGACCAAGAAATACAATACATGATATAACTTTCTTTATTTTCGATATGAGACTAGCATTGTGTGTACCAGGCATAAATTAACTTTTCCTTGCTCCTTGTCACAATTCATATTATAAATATGATGTGTCTGTTTACTGTGCTGTACAGCACTATGGAATATTATATATGGGTAAAAGATAATAATATCTATAAGGGAGTGATTTTGTTTGCGATGAGATGGTCAAGCAACACTTTCATAGCTTTCATCTACTAATATTACTCACTGAAAACAACAAGGTCATAATGCAGTCTGTCCTCCCCTGCTTCATTAGAAGCCTCGCAAGTGTATTTCCCAGCATGCTCTACCCGGGACATGGGTATCTGTAAGACACGGCCCTCTAAAATGGAAATAAAGCAGAACAGAATATGTTTAGGATCATAATATGCAAAGCAAACAGAAGCGTCTAAGTTTTGTCTCCTACAAATAGCAAAGGCATCAATTTTGCTGTCATAATCAGCATTTATCAACAAGAATGCGGTTTACCAAGCTGCAAAGAATCAAAATGGTATATGCACAGCGGCACATAGAATCATGAATATACTGTACATATACAGTATACTTAAAGCCAAAACTGTTTTGGACAGAGGAATGGTTTATGTCCCTGTCATTTTTTTGCCATCCGTGTCCCATAAGTGAAAATTATCTTCACTTCCTGTCTCACAGATGCAACAGGAACTAAGACAAAAAGACATCTGTCACCAGAGCACATGCTCCCATTGGAATATTTACCCTCTATCCCTTTTTTGGTACAACTCAAAATTTGGATGTTCCCATGCTTTCTGTCCCACTGATAATGGTAACCATGTGATACAGAGAGAATGCATCTACCCAATGGTGACACAGCCAGCAATTTAAAAAAAATGACAGGGGTGTTCTATCCAAAAAAAATGTACACGCACTTTAAAGCAAATGTCTCCAGAATGGCCGCTCGCTTACCCAGCAGCACCAGAACTCCATCAGCAGGGGTAATGGGCCGTCCATCCTTGTACCAGGTCAGGGTAGGTGGAGGAATGGCATTGGTGTCACAGTATAAGGAGATCGGATTGGAGGCAACAACCTCCCTGTGTTCAGTCACCTCCTCTTCTTCGTCCTCTTGATACACCAACTCTAAAGCAGCGCTGGGGCTCCCAGGTTTGTGGAATATTGGGGGGACTAAGAAAGAACAAGAACAAGTAAAAAAATTCCATTTAAACAAATGCTGTTTTATTCATAGACTAACAAAAAGCATTTACTGTGGGATAAGACAGGTTAGCAAAGGTGTGATAGTTTACACTGTATTATAGGAAACGTGTTTTGGTAGAAATATGGAGGCTGCCATTGTTAACCCCCTTCTATAGAGGTAGAGGTAACATAAATTATCATTACACACCCAGCGTCTGCTTCCTACTTTACAGTGCTACACAATGGTTGGGTTTTAATGCTCCCTCTCACAATGTAAGACAACTGCACTCCCTGTATGAATGATGGCTCAACAACTGATAAGCAGGGAGGCTTAGTAACTGCAGTGTCTAGTCTACTCCCCCTCTAGTGGCTAATATACAAATCTCTATATTGCACACATTAACTGACACATTATGCTATGGAAAAACGCTAAACATGTGACCACTGTTGAAATCGCCTAAAAAGCCCTCTAGAAATACCAAATTACATAATTTATATTATTTTATTTAATTTTATTTGGGCCACAACATGTCACTTCTGCTGAAGACAACACACGCAGCAGAATGCCAGATTTCTTAGATCTACTATAACAAGGAGGCTCTGTGCAGGTGCCGCTGCCATTCATGGTCCTAGACCAGTGGTTCTCAACTCCTGTCCTCGAGGCCCACTAACAGGCCAGATTTTAAGTATTACCTTGGGGCGATGTAGACTGAAATACTGCAATCACTAAGCAGCAAATTATATCACCTGTGATGTATTTCAGTTATCTTGCAAACCTGGCCTGTTAGTGGGTCCCGAGGACAGGAGTTGAGAACCACTGCCCTAGACCCACCTGCAGAATGTGATCTGTGCAGACAACGAGTGGGGGAGACCACACTGGGGTTGATTTACTAAAACAGGAGAGTTCAAAATTTGGTTAATGTTAGCCAATCAGCTTCTAACTTTAGCTTGTTCAGTTAAGCTTTGACAGATACCTGGAAGCTGATTGGTTTCTATGCAGAGTTGCGCCAGATTTTGCACTCAGTTTTAGAAAATCAACCCCCCTGTGCATAGGCATGGCTTTCTTCCTATCACTGATAGAATGCCAAAATGCTCAGCAGGTAGAGCATCCTATATATAGTGGTGTGGCATGCTCCCATAGATGCAAAAAGTTGAACAAAATGGCAGAAACAACAGGTATATTTTTACTTTTATTCAATGATTTGGACAAACACAGGACACAGCTACACTAAACAATATCAGTGGGAGCCAAATGGTGCAAACCCAGATACTGTAGCAATCAATTGTGCTGTAAGTTTGAAATTGACTTGCTAAGCTATTGCTGGACTTGCCAGGCTTCACAAGTGTGATGCACAATTGCAGCAAGTCTGCATTGCATGACTCTAGATCAAATTTCTTTTCAAACAGTCTGCAAGTCTGCTGCAAGTTCTGGTTGAGTTATGTTGTGCAATAGTCATCCCACCACAGAGGTCACTGTGGTTGAATTTCCATGCTGTAGACTTGCAGAGCTCTTGCTGTAGACTCAACACTGCAACTTTGCTGTTGCTAGAGACATGCCACGCAAATTTGCTACAAATTGGGAAAATGTCAACTACAACTTATGCTTCAAGTGCTCTGCAAGTGTACAACATGCCAATGAAAATGTGCAGCAAGTTAATAAGACTTACAATTCAACACTGCCACAAATTTGAGGTTACCCTTGCTATCTGGGTATCTATATTTTGGGTTTACAGACAAGCATAACTACCCAGATAGCAAGCAATTGAGCTGCAAGTTTCAAAATAACTTGCTAAGCTATTGATAGACTTGCCATGCTTCATAAGTTTGTTGCACAATTGCAGCAAGTCTGCATTGCATGACTCCAGATCAACTTTCTGTGCAAACATTCTGCAAGTCTGCTGTAAGTTCTGGTTCATTTATGTTGTGCAATAGTTATCCCACCACAGGGGTCACTGTGGACTTGCAAAGCTCTTGCTGTAGACTCAACATTGCAACTTTGCTCTTGCTAGAGACTTGCCACGCAAATTTGCTACAAAGTGGAAAGTGTCAACTTGAACTTGTGCTTCATGTGCTCTGCAAGTGTACAAATTACCAGTGAAAATGTGCAGCAAGTTAAGACTTACAATTCAACACTGCCACAAATTTGTGGCAAATTATCCTTGCTATCTGGGTAACAGTACATATATAATTCCATAGTAGGTTTATCTAAAAGAATAGCTGAAAACTGATACAAACCTTGAACATTCACATAGAATTCTCTTTCATCCTCTCCAGCAACATTAGTGGCCACGCAGGTGTAGCGCCCGGAGTCGCTCACTCGGATAGGCTGGATCTGCAGTACATGCCCATCTCCAATGATCTGCACTGAGCCAGAACTTTCTAGAAGCTGCAAATATGTGCCACATGTGGGTAAAACATCAAAACACAGGAAAAAAATTGATTGCTATAAAAATCTACAATGTTTATCTATAAATCACGATTTCCAGAAATGCACAAATAGTGACTAGATTTATAAGTATTTGTTATTAAAAATGTCTCACTTCCATAAGCTGGGTGGGCTGGTAATATGCAAATTTGGTCAATCCCCAAACCAAGCATCCAACATAATTTGGTGTGTATGGCTGCTCTATTTTGAAAGCAATATAAAGGGATTTTATTAAAACTTACCGTAAAATCCTTTTCTCCGAGTTCACTGACAGACGCAGCTCTTCATGACTTTGTGGGGTTTTATGTTCGTCCTACCAGGAGTTAACTAAGCAGGGAAAAGAAATCAGCTGGCCCCTCCCCTGGGGGCCGTCCTCTTTTCCTACATTAAAACCCCCCTCACAGAATAGCTCTCCAGTTTGTACACAAGCCGTACCAAAACAGAGCCCAGAGACGTGGGTGCTGCGTCTGTCAGTGAACTCGGAGAAAAGGATTTTACGGTAAGTTTTAATAAAATCCCTTTTTCTCCTACGTTCACTGACAGACGCAGCTCTTCATGACTTTGTGGGGACGTCCCCAAGCTGTGTCAAAAAAGAGGGGTGGGTAAACGCAAACAACTGTACCCAACTGAACCTCTGAGGAGGCGCCAGACGCGCCTACACTGCCGCCTGCAGAATTTTGCGGCCAAAAGCAGCATCCGAAGATGCAAACACATCAACTTTGTAAAACTTAATGAAAGTGTGAACCGAGGCCCAAGTGGCCGCCTTGCACACCTGTGACACCGAGGCCTGGTGTCTGAAGGCCCAGGAAGTACTAACTGCCCGGGTAGAATGAGCCGTGACCGGAAAAGGGGGAACCTTGCCCCGAACAGAATACGCATGGGTCACGGTTTTTCTAATCCACTGAGAAATCGTAGCCGAAGAGGCCGCCAAACCTTTGCGCGGGCCCTCTGGCCGAACAAACAAGGCGTCAGCTTTATGAAAAAAAAGCTGTAGCAGCCAAGTACACCCGTAAGGCCCTAACTACGTCCAAGGCATGCAACTCGAATTCCTTCGGGTGCGATGGACGAGGGCACAATGAAGGTAGAACAATATCTTCATTGATATGAAAAGAAGAGACTACCTTCGGAAGAAAAGAAGGAAGGGGTCGCAAGACCGCCTTATCCTTATGTATCACCAAATAAGGAGACTTGCACGATAGGGCAGCCAATTCCGACACTCGTCTGGCAGAAGTGATGGCAACCAAAAAGGCCACCTTCTGCGACAGAAGTTGTAAGGGGATCTCCCTGATCTTTTCATAAGGTGGTTTTTGAAGAACAGAAAGCACCAGATTCAGATCCCACGGGGCCATCGGAGATCTCACCCGAGGCGCCACATGTCGCACACCTTGTACAAAGGTACGAATCAGAGAGTGCGAAGCCAAAGGTCTCTGAAAAAGTATGGCTAAGGCCGAGATCTG
>BLSH010115208.1:522307-546213 GCA_018402905.1 Glandirana rugosa
AAGATTGATGAAATTTCACAATGATTTGGGTGTTATCATTTTTGTCACGGACCTCAAACGTATAAGAGGGGCACGGAAACACCCAAGCACCGAAAGGAGGCCCATGAGGTCTGTACGACCATCCAATTAATCTAGGACAGATTTTTAACCGGAATCATAAACATACATACTTACACTCAATCCCTGGAATCTAACATTCGAGGAACTCCCATCCCTGACTACACTTACGTGTTACATATACATTTCACGTCGCATTTAACTGCCGCAATATATGTCAGTCCAGGTATTTATAACCCTGTAGCTGTGTTAACATTAGAAAAACCCAGATATGTGGTGGTGTTACCTAAACTTTACTTTGTTTGTTCTACACGAAATTGACGTCTGAAAGTCGAAATTAAACTCCCATAAACGTAGCTACACCATTCACCTGATTTGGATGCAAATACCCTCAAATTAAAGCTGAAAGTCTGCAGTTAAAGCACATCTTGTTTGTTTCATTTCAAATCCATTGTGGTGGTGTATAGACCCAAAAAGATTACAATTGTGTCGATGTCCCAATATTTATGGACCTGACTGTATATAACGCCGTCAATTTACGCTGCACTTTACATATACATTGTGCATTCACATCAGTCCCTACCCTCAAGGAGCTTACAATCTAAGGTCCCTAACTCACATTCATACATACAAATACTAAGGCCAATTTTTAGACAGGATCTAATTAACCTACCAGCATGTCTGGAGTACCCGGAGGAAAGCCACGAACCCACAAAGGCACGGGGAGAATATGCAAACTCCAGGCACTGTTTTTACTATTGTGGGTTTAGTAACACTTTAAAGTAGTTAGAAAAAGAACATAAAAGCACCAGAGCTTCCAATGTGGCCATTACTCAAATAGCTTTTTGACAATAAACTTGGATTAAGAGGTTAAAGTTTTTCATTTTAAATTAAAAAAATTTTTTACATCATAGTAAATAGTTAAGGCATCCAAAGTAGGGGGCCTATATGCCTAATGTGCATGGCTGGTATCAAAGATTTAAGTGGTAATGGAATCTACATGCCGATTCTAAAGTGTATCTAAAGGCAAAAAAAAGGGATTAGAGCCCCTGTTACGTTTTTATTGTTGTCTATGTCCCTGCTAGGGAGCTTTACTGTCTCTATTTGTCCTAAAGACCAATGTTTCAAGGACTGAAAGTGAGGGAAGATTACAATTTTGGAGTTGTCTCCTGGTGAGGAGATTTAGCTAACTTTGGAGAGATTTTCTCTATACTTCCCGATGTGTCTACAGGGCAGGATGTGAAGGGAAATCTATTGAATGGGATATTGGAAAAATGGCAAAAAAAAACAAAAACTGAAAGGCGTTTTAGCCATCTACATCGTCTCCAAAATGGAAAAAAATGGGTTTAAGATATACTTATTTGTCAGATTTCAGAAGAAGTGTACGTTGTTGAACCCAAGTGGTTATATGAAATAGGGTTGTCTACAGCATCTCAATATCAGAGGCTGAAGGACAAGGTTATATGTGTATAGTACCTGGCTGACATTATATGGGTATAGTACCTGCCTGTCATGACCTGTTATAATTACAAATTCAGCCTTTTTTAAAAAATAAATCCACACTGTTTTTTAACCTAATAAAATGGAAAGAATTTTAAGAAACAAAAAGGGCCCAATTAGGTGACATGAGATCTGTCGTATTGAATACATGTTAACAGTTACTTACTAAACACTTTGACTTCATAATTTCTTATGGCTTCTCCTATCTCATTGGTCACTATACAGGTGTATTGTCCAGCATCTTCTTGCCTGGCATTGAGGATCTGTAGCCCATGACCTCCTAGAATAGAATAAAATACAAAGCATACAGTTTAATAATCAGTTTTTAACAAGGAGGATATGCTTGGTCTATTCATTATCCATTGTCAACACTAAAGGAGAGTGATTTAACCACTTTTCTCCCAAAAGCCATTTTGTACAGTTTTTGCACACGATATAATGCACATTTTACATGAAAGAATACCACCAAATATACATTTTCTGTATGCAAAAACCTTGGAAAATAAAATGGTCATAGTTGCAATCTTTTAATGTCACATGATATTAGCACACATGTTTACCCAAGGCATATTTCAGGTTCATTTTACTGCACACAAACACAATATACAAACACAATATAATACCAAATGTTTGGTACAATGTAAAAGATGAGGTTCTATGAGTAAATAGATATCAAACATGTCAAGCCTTAAAATTTACACGCCCAGTAAAACATCAATCTTCGGTAGCCAAAATTGGCCAATTTTTTTATTCAATAATTGTGACTTTAATTTGTTTTTTAATTTTATACTTAACTTTATTGCTATCACATTGCGACACCGGGCTAGTGTTCACAGTCCTAGCTATTGCTAGAAAAGCCTTGCCAGATACCCTAAAATGCTTAGATTTTTGTTTAACTCTGAATGCTGAAATACAGCTAATTGTAAAAGCTCTTGCAATGACATTTCACAGATAAGGTTGGGAGAACTTTTTCATTAAACAAAATCGGAAACTATAAATTAGATAATCTAAAAACCCTCTTGCATTAACAGGTCATGGATTGGTTTTGCACCACAGGTCCTCAAAACATTTTTGGACACAGTAGGTGAATATTAAATTTTCTTCACCTCCTTTCCCACTGAAAGAGACCGGAGGAAGGGGTTAAGGAAGGGTTAAAACCGAGGAATGTTATTATCAGTTCAGGTAAGGGGAATCTTCCCAGTGAAAATCCAGGCAGAAACAAAAACTGACGGGTTCTTATCCTTCCCCACTCTATTCAAAACTACATTCAAAGGTCTTCAGTGGAACTCCACTTAAATTGCTTACCTGGAATGGTCTTCACATTTAGTGAATCTTTAAAGGGTTCCCCATTTTTTAACCAGGTAACAGTAGGAATGGGAAATCCAAGGGCCTCACAGATAAGTGACAGAGGGTTGTTAACAATAACTATAACATCTTCATTGGTGTCATCATCAAGATTACCAGATATGGTGGGCCCCACTGTAGACACAGAAGATAACTGTCAACTCAAGAAAGAAAAGCAGTAAGAGATAACACATACTGTCATCAGACTGACATCTATTTGATAGTCTTACCTAGCACTGTCAGCACAAAATGTTTGCTCCTCTCAGCAACAGAGTTGGTGGCCAGGCAGGTGTAATGTCCAGCAGAGAAGACACTAGCAGCTTGAATGTATAGCTCAGTGCCATCGTTGGATATCTGAATGCCGTCTCCACTTTGTACTGGACTGGAATCCCGCAGCCAGGTGATATGAGGAGCTGGGTGACCTAAAGGAGAGCAATAACTACAATTTGTAGTCCAACCACCAATGAACTCCACAGTCTAACCAACAAGATTCCACTGTAATGCGTCACCTCTAGGGTTTCATGTCATCTTCTACTAGAATAACACAAGGCCAAGACACAAGAACATCACTGCAAGAGACAACTTCAGGAGGACAGTGTGCTAAGTTACAAAATGAGAGGTTGTAAATGAAAAGTGCCCCATTATAATAAATGGTAAAAAAAACAGGAGGAAAAAGGAGCAACCTTCTTTCTCCAATTTCCTCTTTTTCCTCTTTGTATTGCAAGTCAAAGGTGCAGTAAAACATATTAAAAATATAAATAACAGGTTCAAACTATTTAAAATATAGTGAAGTCCCAAGCAATATGGATTTTATTTTACTTTTTACTACTAAATAGAGCAAAAGAAGCATTATGGAATAAAAATTATGGAAAGGTAGTGAATTTTTGATAAACAGGCAGCTAAGCTAACCAGCCAGAGCTTGTTGAAGTGTCCATACACATCTCCATCTTCAATATTCCAACCATTCAACATTTCAATTGCTTAGTTATTTTGATTAGACTTTTCCTAGAGTATGCAAAAATCAACTGATGAATTGAACAAAACAGCAACTACTTGTAAATGAATGGAAGGTTTTCCAAGCTGAGATGAAATCTTCTCTTAGACTGCTGTCACTAGAACCTTTATGTTGGTTTTCTCATCACTTTTTGTATCAAAAGTTTTTTTTTTCACCGGACAGACCATGTATTTGAAAATTGCCCATGTATTATTTATTTATTCAAAGATGCAATCAGACTACCAAAATAAATTGAATGGTGAATAATTGTACTGAAATGTATGTGGGCAAAATGAAAGTTAGTATTCATGCCAGCAGGCAATATACAACATGCCAGGTTCCTACTATAAATGAGAACTGAAGGCCTAATGCCATCCTCACCTGTAGCTCTACAGCGAAGAACAATAGGTTGTCCCTCTGCCACTCTGTAATCTTTATCATTCTCATCATCCTCTATGATGGGCGGAACTGTAACAATGAATGTTAGATATTTCAGAAAATATTTCAAACAAAACTCAGAATTAAAGAAGGGGTCAGTATTTCAGATGCATGAAATATCCATCATAACCTGCAAACATAACAGACATATCTTGCATGAAATGCAAAATGAATTAAAGAAATACTGCAATGTAAAACATCAATTTATAAGCTTCCAAACATAGTGGAAGAGACGCATGTATACCTTCCAAATAATATTACCCCAAAGCATTAGAATGGCCTCACTTCTAGATAGAAACCAAGCAGCTTCCAGGTTTTATTACCAAAGCTTAATAGAACAAGCTGAGGTGAGAGGCGTATTGGCTACCATGCTCCAGTTTTAGTAAATCTACTCCTTTGTGACATTTTAAGTGTATGTAAAGCCAAAAGAGTTTTTTTTATTTGGGATAGAATATGGACAGGTTGGAATGCATGTCAAGTTTTTATTGTGTTTGTCCTAACTGGGGAGATTTACCCTCTCTATTTGTCCTGGTGTCCAATGTTTCTGATACAGAAAATCATAGGGAATGGAACTTTGAGTTGTCAAGGGGGCAGAATGTAAGGAAAAGTCTTCTGTGTAGACAACTGTCTAAAAGGGGATTTATCCTATTACTTTTTGCTTAGTTCGTGGGACGTGAAATTGAAGGGAAATTTCTCCGACAAAACACAGACAGACAAAAAGATCCTGACGGGGGTTTTAAACCTAAAAAAAAAAATATGACTTGGTTTTACATACACTTAAAGTGGACCTTGTATCACAGTAGCAATATTTCCTAATTGAAGGTATCCCTCCTCCCTCTTCATAATATACTGGAAGGTAGTCTAAGAAAAAAAAAAACACGCGGAGAAGAGGAGGAGTTAGATAATATACTTACCTGTAATATGGATTCCTTGCACAGTGCCTAGGAGAATGTGACGTCTTTCACCTTCTGACCAGATCCCGGGGAGTAGAGAGGTAGAGGCTTCTTGCTAGACTACACAGCATTCCCCGGGATCTAGTTGGCAGGAGGATAAGGTCACCCCCGGCACTGTACAGTAGAAAAAGTAATACATTGTTTTTACATAAAACATAAAAATCTGAAGATTGTTATTTCAAGATTTCTGACAGAGTATGATGGAATCAACTCAGAGCTGTAAAAACAGAACACAGCGTATAATCATCACCATTTACAGTAATTCCTTGGCTTCCCTGGGTTAGAATATCTTCTTAGCCAGAAATGTCTATGAAAGTGAATTTACCCTTTAAGCCATATATTACTGCTGATACTTACGTAAGATATCCACAACAAAATCCTTTTTGGCATCTCCTGCAGCATTTGTGACCAAACAAGCATAAACACCACCATCCCCAATGTCTGCATGTACCACTTTAAGGACACGTCCACCTAATCAGTGAAAGTAAGAAGAGGTCATTAGATAATCTAGTGTGACATAAATTCTCAAAAATTCTTCTAGACTTCAAAAGTAGATACTAATATACAATAACTGTCCCAAGCATGCGTCTAATAGTAAAGAGAGAACAGCAAAACTTGTGGCTCAAGCAGAACTTCAGACAACATTAAAACATGTTAGCTGCACCAAACATTGGTTTATTAGTCTACACAGATTACTGTGATCTTAAACACGGTCAACCTGTCCCCACACTACCCTGTTGTTACAAATGTGGAAACCATAATTGTATTCAATTAACAGCTCTAGGAGATATCATATGAGATAAGCTGTCAGTATATACTTTATTCTTTTCATTTTGACCCATTTAGTGCTGCTTAAAGTCCCCCAAAAGTAGGTGTACAAATAGAGATTTTCTGATGGTTTCTGTTGGCAAAGATGACCCATGTCACAATTTCTGAGCTGAAGGCAGGTCACTGTATACAGGAGAGGAGAAGCTTCTGGGGGGTTCAAGATGGAACTGAAGGTTAAAAATGGCAAGAGCAATGCATGTGGCTACCCCTCAATATTACTAAGAGTAATAAAGTATACTGTAATTCTGCAGCACATAAAAGACATTTTAGACAATTAAGTAATTCTACCCAGTTTGGGGAAGGCCCTTTTTTGTTCCAGTATAACTGTTCCCTCTATGAAGACATGTTTTGATGAGTTTGGTGTTGAAGAACTTATATGACCTGCACAGAGCCCTAACCTTAACCCTAATGAACACTGAAGTGTTCACAAATGCTATAAATACAAATCTCACAAACACTTTTTTGTTGGGTGGGCACAAACTTCCATAGGAGAGAGCAGCGTTTCTGGATACCTTTCACAAATTCCCATAGGCACACTCATGTCCATGGTTTTGGAATGGAAGTCCAACGTGCTCATATAGGTGGGACGATTAGGAGTTCACAAAGATTTGGCCATATAGTCTAATTTTCTGTCAGCGTATGGTGTCTGTGACACTACCACTGTACATTTAAAAATGTTATGCTTTGAAAAATCAAGCGCAGCACAGGCAATGTCCTTTGCTCCAGTGTGATGAGCTTCCCATATAACTACAAAGACAAGCTTTGGAATGTATTACCTGATTGAATGTGGATGTTCCCTTGTAGAGCAAGAGGGATTTTGTTTCTGTACCATGTGATGGTCGGAGGAGGTATTCCAGAAGATTCACAGATAAGAGTGAAGCTACCATGTAAAGCTACAGACACATTGCGTGGCTCGGCCTGTGGACTTGTGATTTCTGGCGGTACTGAAATGATAAGTAACATTCACATCAATAACAAGCTCTTCAAACCAATTTTGCAGCTGAGAACAGGATTATGTGTTCACTTATTAAAGCGGAGTTCCACCCACATTTGCATTTTTGCATCATCCGCTTCAATACAGCAATTTAAAACAACATTGGACGTTTTTTATTTTTTAGCATTGTTTACCTGGTTTCTATGGTGTAGTCTTTTTTCTTCCTGTTTAGGGCGCTGTGGTGAGGTACATCAGATCTTGTGGCGCCTTGTCTCTTGGGAGATGTGTGTCATTATTCCCAGGAGTCAGTGGGCATCGCCATCTATTAGCATTGCGTTATTTCCAAACAGGAAATGAAGCGATGCAAGGCGGTGCTAAGTGCCATTTTTAAAAAGGGCAAACAGTTGCCAACCAGAGACACAATCGTGCACCGTGACTTGTGTTTTATGTGCACGCGCAAGATTGGGATCGGGATTATCCCACAAGAATACGCTAGTGGGCTTCACATGCCCACAGTTAAGATGGGAACGCGCTGACAATCTAATATAAAGGCTAGTTTTAGCAAAAAATACTGCAGTACTACAGCGACTTTGCATAGAACTACCATTTCTACAAGTTAGCAATAAGAATATGAAGGGTGTCTTTATAAAAAAATATATATATATATATATATATATATATATATATGGCTGGAACTCCTTTAAAAAAGAAAAAAACAAGGTATTTATAATGTTTTATATATATCTATATACACATATACACAAATGTTTTGCCTTTCATTTCTAGATGAGGGTTCACATATACAGTATTTCACAAAAGTGAGTACACCCCTCACATGTTTGTAAATATTTTATTCTATCTTTTCATGTGACAACACTGAAGAAATTACACTTTGCTACAATGTAAAGTAGTGAGTGTACAGCTTGTATAACAGTGTAAATTTGCTGTCCCCTCAAAATAACTCAACACACAGCCATTAACGTCTAAACCACTGGGAACAAAAGTGAGTACACCCCTAAGTGAAAATGTCCAAATTGGGCCCAAAGTGTCAATATTTTGTGTGGCCACCATTATTTTCCAGCACTGCCTTAACCCTCTTGGGCATGGAGTTCACCAGAGCTTCACAGGTTGACACTGGAGTCCTCTTCCACTCCTCCATGACGACATCACGGAGCTGATTGATGTTAGAGACCTTGCACTCCTCCACCTTCCGTTTGAGGAGCCCCACAGATGCTCAATAGGGTTTAGGTCTGGAGACATGCTTGGCCAGTACATCACCTTTACCTCAGCTTCTTTAGCAAGGCAGTGGTCTTGGAGGTGTGTTTGAGGTCATTCTCATGTTGGAATACTGCCCTGCAACCCAGTCTCCGAATGGAGGGATCATGCTCTGCTTCAGTATGTCAAGTACATGTTGGCATTCATGGTTCCCTCAATGAACTGCAGCTCCCCAGTGCCGGCAGCACTCATGCAGCCCCAGACCATGACACTCCCACCACCATGCTTGACTGTAGGCAAGACACACTTGTCTTTGTACTCCTCACCTGGTTGCCGCCACACACGCTTGACACCATCTGAACCAAATAATTTATCTTGGTATCATCAGACCACAGGACATGGTTCCAGTAATCCATGTCCTTAGTCTGCTTGTCTTCAGCAAACTGTTTGCGGGCTTTTTTGTGCATCATCTTTAGAAGAGGCTTCCTTCTGGGATTACAGCCATGCAGACCAATTTGATGCAGTGTGCAGCGTATGGTCTGAGCACTGACAGACTGACCCCTCACCCCTTCAACCTCTGCAGCAATGCCGGCAGCACTCATACCTCTATTCCCCCAAGACAACCTCTGAATATGACACTACGCACATGCACTCAACTTCTTTGGTCGACCATGGCGAGGCCTGTTCTGAGTGGAACCTGTCCTGATAAACCGCTGTATGATCTTGGCCACCGTGCTGCAACTCGGTTTCAGGGTCTTGGCAACCTTCTTATAGCCTAGGTCATCTTTATGTAGAGCAAGAATTCTTATTTTCAGATCCTTAGAGAGTTCTTTGCCATGAGGTGCTATGTTGAACTTCCAGTGACCAGTATGAGAGAGTGAGTTAACACCAAATTTAACACATC
This sequence comes from Glandirana rugosa, assembly GCA_018402905.1. NCBI lineage: Eukaryota > Metazoa > Chordata > Amphibia > Anura > Ranidae > Glandirana > Glandirana rugosa. Next base: position 531,475 of record BLSH010115208.1, read on the forward strand.
TGCTGCCCATTTACACCTGAAACCTTGTAACACTAACGAGTCCCATGACACCGGAGAGGGAAAATGGCTAATTGGACCCAATTTGGACATTTTTACTTAGGGGTGTACTCACTTTTGTTGCCAGTGGTTTAGACAATAATGGCTGTGTGTTGAGTTATTTTGAGGGGACAGCAAATTTACACTGTTATACAAGCTGTACACTCACTACTTTACATTGTAGCAAAGTGTCATTTCTTCAGTGTTGTCACATGAAAAGATATAATAAAATATGTAAAAAATGTGAGGGGTGTACTCACTTTTTTGAGATACTGTACTTTAAGGGTTGGTTTTCATGTTCATAGCTCTGTTATGCTTTTTTAGGCATTTGTCACAGATATTGATAACCAATAATGAGAAAGTGTTTCTGGCCATTGATTCATATTTTGCACAGGAGTAAAGGAAAGTTTAAACCCTTACCTTTTAAATCTAAATTCTGATATAGAAGAACTTACCCTGCACTGTGAGGTCATATTTAATATCAGTCTGCCCCGCTGCATTTACTGCCACACAGACATATCTGCCAGAGTGGGAAGGCATTGCCCGAGAAATGATCAGCTGTTGCCCCTTGTTCTTCAATACCAAATTAGGCCCGCTGCCTAATGGAAAACCATCCTTCAGCCAGGTCAGTGAGGGAGCAGGCTTGCCGCTGACCACACATTCCAAGGTCACAGTGCTGTCTCGGGTCACCGCCATGGGTGCTGCAATATGGCCACTGCTACTGATTACTGGGAGAGCTGGGGAGATGGTAAAATAGAGAATAAGAACAAACATTTATCTATACTATAATACAGTAAGATTGTACTGTAGTATTGAGGATGATCAGAGTAAATAAGAAAAAGACCAAATGAATGAAGAGGAACAAACTGACAATTAAAATGAACCTGTCGCTGTCATGACAAAGATATGGGAGCTGTTATTGCAGACTGAAGGGTTATTTTTCTCATTGCTCCATCACTTAGTGCATCAATGACCTGGAACTAGTATGCAAATCTGGAGTACTAATATTTCACTGGCTGCATGCTTATTACAGGTCATTGGTTTGTTTATCATTCTATACTAAAAAGAAGTTGGCACTGAAGTATAACAATATGCAGGCTGCCATTACTAAGCTTTCCTTTTCAAGATAAAAAAGATCTCTTATGTCAAGTCCAACATTTGTATAGTAGGAATTGTCCCACTTTATATCCTTAGGTACTTCTTGGATGTGGCACAGTGGAAATCTAAGTAATCAAATCTGTCAAGCTGTTGTTGCTGGTTCACATCAAACTGAGCATGTGCAAAGTATACCCAAGGCTCTGTTTTATCAGCAGATGGATTGGGGACTGTGGAAGAAGGGGGGATCAGAGAAGACAGGATCAAACAGCCTTTATACAAAGAGGATTAACCCCTTAGGTTAGTGAGTATAACAAGCATGCTTTACTGCATATACAGACTGATTTTACTGTTGTGGGTTTAGTGGCTTTAAATCCTCACATATACCTTGTGAAGTGCCTGGCCTCATGTAATACACAGAGAGTTGAAACAAATCCTCCTGCATAAGTTGAACCTGTCTATCTGTCTATCTGTAGTCTTCTCTTCTCTACATCTGTCCAAAGTCCAGAATTTATAAAGCTTGTCTGAGAGTTCAGAATAAAGGGGGTGGACAACTGAAACTACACACTGCAGAGCTCAGTGAGGAGAAATCTGAGAGCTCATTGGAGGAAAGAGACACACCGCCCTCCACACATCTCAGAGGAACAGAGCTAAGGCTGTCAATCAGCTGGTGGTCCATCCCCTGTCACCCTTTTTCTCTTGGTGTCAGGAAAACTTGTCAGAAGTGACTCATGCAGATAGCAGAGGAATGAATCAGCAGACAGAAATGACACTTAGTGCTCTTAATTGAGACAAGTACACACTATAGAGGGATATATGATTTGTTCATATTTCTTGTCTGAGGTTTACAACCACTTTAACATGCTAAATTTTAAATAATTGTTTTATTTTGTCTTGTGTTTTCTTGTTTCTAGAGGTAAAACTATAGTCTTTATAATATATTTTAAAATATATGTATGAAAGAAATCAGCTTAATGTTATTCACATGTTAACACTCAGCCCCGGTGAGTTTTTAACCCCTTAATGACCAGGTCATTTTTTTCGATACGGCACTGCGTTACTTTAACTGACAATTGTGTGGTCGTGTGATGTTCTTTTTTCCCACAAATAGAGCTTTTTTTTCTTGTATTTGATCACCTGCGTTTTTTATTTCTTGCTCTATAAACAAAAAAATAGCGGCAATTTTGAAGAAAAAATATATTTTTTTTACTTTGATAAAAAACATATCCAATAAAAATATGTAAAAAAAAAAATCACATTTCTTCATCAATTTAGGCCAATATGAATTTATCTACATATTTCTGGTGAAAAAAATCCCTATATGCATAAATTGATTTGTGCAAAAGTTATAGCGTCTACAAACTATGCAATATTTTTATGGAATTTTTATTTTTTTATTTGTAATGTCACAATCAGCGATTTTTAGTGGGACTTTGCGGCGAACAAATCGGACACCTGACACTTTTTTGGGGATCAGTGACACTAATACAGTGATCAGTGCTACAAATTTGCACGGTCACTGTACTAATGGCACTGGCAGTTAACATCAGGGGCGATCAAAGGGTTAAGTGTGCTCCTAGGGAGTGTTTTCTAACTGTGGGGGATGCTCTAAATAGATGAAGACAGAGATCGGTGTTCCAGCTTAGCAGGAACACAATATCTCCATCTTCTTCCCTGTCAGAGTGGCGATCTGCCTTGTTTACATAGGCAGGTCGCCGTTCTGCCTCTCTGGGGAACGATCGTAGGTGGTCGGCGGACATTGGCATCCCCTGGATCCAATCAGCGTGCGATTGCGGTGGCGTGCGCATGCCAGCCAGTGGCTATTGCACGAAATGACGTACAGGTACAGGATTTCGCACTATAGAGCCGAGCTGCCACAACAGCTTGGCTTCTGTGCGGAGAGTGGAATTCCAACACAGTTACAGTGAAATTAACAGGAACTAATCGTTTTGCTTTGGAAAATGCACAAAACAGGAACAGAGATGCATAAGAGAGAATAGTGCAGGAAAACAGGAGGAGATAGCTTTACAAAGATCAAAATAAAATAGCCAGTTTCAGAGCATTCTCACCATAGACCTCCAGCCAGTAGTCCCTCTGTGTGCTGCCGGCCTCATTGCTACACACGCAGGTGTAATTGGCTTCATCCGATGCCTGGACCGTACTGATTTGTAGCAACCGTCCTCCAGCTGACACCAGAGCCACATCCTCGCCCTCCAGAGGGGACCCTGCATCAGGAAAGAAAATACATTTAAATAATTCTCTAAAATTTAAAGGTAACCGGTAAGAGCAGAGGTATTGGAGCAGCCATTACTGGATTCTAAATGGTCATTTTTCCCTTCCCTTAAAAAAAAACAAAAAACAGTTTTCAGCATTGCCAAGACCTGCATCGACAGGCTTTGTGCTTGTTTTGATGGGAAAATGCAACTCGAATTCAGGTGCATTCTGCTTGCACTTCAGATCAGTTCAAGATGCTTCTGGGATCATTTACAATTCACTGACAAGAGTATTTGATGTATGCCCTTAAAAGAATATTTCTAGGAAAAAACTTTATTTTTAACTTTTGAATAGAATGGGGAAGGGTTAGATCTCTTTTGTAATGTTTTATTGCTGTCTGTCTCCCCATTGGGAATTCCCATCACTCTGTTTCCTTATGGAAGAGTGGCAAGAAGAAAGCCATTGTTGAATATAAGCCATAATAAGTACCATTTGCAGATTGTGAGAAGCCACAGGGAGCACAGCAAACATGTGGAAGAAGATGCTCTGGTCAGATGAGACCAAAATTTAACTTTTTGGCCTAAAAGCACAATGCTATGTATGACGGATAACTAACACTGCACATCACCCTGAACACATCATCCCCACTGTGAAACATGGTGGTGGCAGCATCTTGTTGTGGGGATGCTTTTCTCGAGCAGGGACTGGGAAGCTGGTCAGAGTTGATGGGAAGATGGATGGAGCCAAATACAGGGCAATCTTAGAAGAAAACCTGTTAGAGTCTGCAAAAGACTTAAGACTGGGGCGGAGGTTCACCTTCCAGCAGGACAATGACCCTAAACATACAGCCAGAGCTACAATGTAATGGTTTAGATCAGAGATATGCAATTAGCGGACCTCCAGCTGTTGCAAAACTACAAGTTACATCATGCCTCTGCCTCTGGGTGTCATGCTTGTAGCTGTCAGTCTTGCTATGCCTCATGGGACTTGTAGTTCTGCAACATCTGGAGGTCCGCTAATTGCATATCCCTGGTTTAGATCAAAGCATATTCATGTGTTAGAATGGCCCAGTATATGTCCAGATCTAAATCCAATTTTGAATCTGTGGCAAGATGTCAGGAAGCTGTACGAAGAAACCAGGGCAGAATGCCCATCCCGGTGCACAGACGTGCGTGGTGCCTAGACATGCTATTTAAACCGGACAGCACCATGCAGCCAGTGCTGTCCATTCTACAGCGTTACCCGTGTCCCCAGCATTGTGTTTATCTGAGTTTCCTGTCCCTGTGACCCCGTCCTGTCTCCTGTTCCTGCTTTGCCTTCTGCCGGCACCGACCTTGGCTTGTCTATGACCACTCTTCAGTCTCATCTCTGTGTACCTCGCTGCAAGCCTGTTGATGACCCTGCTTGCACCCGACCATTCTCTTGCCTGCTCCACCTGTGCAACGCTGCCCGCCTGTTGCCAACCCGGACTGAACCACTATGCTACCTTCCAAGCACGGACTCCGGAGGAACCCTCCACGCTTGCACCAATACTCATCCAAGCCCTCGTGCCTCCCTGCACTCTCGAACTCCCTGTCTGCACTACCAGGGTTTCCGGAATTAGGGTCGTAAGAGAGGTTGCTCCCTGCATAAGCCAGACTCCACCACCAGGTGCGTGACACAAGACTTGAAAATTGCTGTTCACAGACGCTCTCCATCCAATCTGACAGAGATTGAGCTATTTTGCAAAGAAGAATGGGCAAAAATGTCCTCTCTAGATGTGCAAAGCTGATAGAGACTTCCCCAAAAAGACTTGCAGCTGTAACTGCAGCGAAAGGCGGTTCTACAAAATATTGACTCAGGGGGGCTGAATACAAATGCACCCCACACTTTTCACATATTTATTTGTAAAAATGTTGAAAACCATTTATATTTTTCCTTCCACTTCACAATTATGTGCCACTTTGTGTTGGGCTATCACAAAAATCCCAATAAAATAAATTTACGTTTTTGGTTGTAACATGACAAAATGTGGAAACTTTCAAGGGGCATAAATACTTTTTCAAGGCACTGTACATAGTCTCCTCTGCCAGCTACTGTACTCGAACAGCCGCAGGATGTCTGGATGCAGGCGCTGTTCAGCCAACAACTTTCCATCCCTTTCCTTTGATGAAAGTCGATTGAACAATTAACCTTCGCCAAGGTTTCAGCCAGAAATTTTAGCCAGTTCAACAGGAATTAGCCGAAATTTGAGCTGTGCATGGTAGCCATAAAATGGGAATTCTTCTGACTTTGGAAGACCATCTCTAACCTCCTGTTGCATCTCAGGGTTAGGAAGTGAAGGAACATTTCCCCGATGCTACACAGACAGCAAAAAATAAACTGGCAGCGGTTTAAACCCTTCCCTACTCTATAAAAAATAAGGTGATAAATGAGATCTCCTTTTATCACCAAGACAGAAAGAGAGAGGAAAGCCAACATTATACAGATGTCACTACAGCAAGGTGCAAGCTTCCAAATGTTTAGGTGACAAATGTCTAAAATTGGAATTATCTTCACTTCGGGAAGATTTCCTATTGTGTTCCGGGGACAGCAAATAAATATAAATTTCCCCAGCAGAACAAAAACAACAACAACAAAAAAAACCTGATAAAGGTTTTAACTCTTCTCTATTCTATCCAGAGTTTTCAAAAAAAGTTTTGACTATACATACACTGCATTATGTTATCCCCTTCGTGTGATTACACTTCTATTAGAATCACTCACCATTCTTCATCCAGGTAAGCAGAGGAGGTGGAGAGCCCTGACATTCACAGGAGAAGCTGATTGGCTGCCCTTCGATAACTGGCAAGGGTGGTTCAGGAAATGCTGGGAAACTGGGAGGGACTAAAAAAAAAGAGTATTAAAGGTGATTACTGCCAAAAAGAAATTAAAGTAGAAAATATAAGCTAAACAAATTAAAAATGTGAGTATATGCAACAACATTGTTATAGAGTCTTTTACCCCAGATGACGACATTGTAATGCTTCTCAGAGCGCCCGGCATCATTGGAGGCCTCACAGGTGTACCGCCCAGCATCTCGCAGCTGAGCCTGGTCAATCTGTTAAGTGACAAATAACATAAGTGTAAACAATGTGTAATTACTAATGTGAACGCTTGACATAAAGAGAGACTCTGTCATAAACCTAAAAAAACAAAGGTAAAGCACAGCAAAATCAATTTTTCTAAATGCTTATGTAGCACCTTCTACATATAGGTAGGCGCTGGTGATAGATTTTTTTTTGTTGTAGGAGAGGTAAATTTAGTCAGGCCTTTAGGATTGCTTTGATTCTGGGCAGGGGAGTGGCCTAGGGAGTGACTGGTGACTGCAGGGAGAGTAAAACCCCTTGGTTACCCCTTCTGTCTGCTTCAGAAAGTTCTGGAATAATGGGTAGGGAAAAGGAGGTGAGGCTTCTTGAGGTATCTTGAGGAGCTCTGACCAATCCCCAAGCTGGATTGGCAGGGGGCAGGCCTCCTTAAGTAACTGGGGTCAGCCCAGTCGGGGAAGAGATGGAGATGGAGTACTGAGGCTGTCGGGGCTTGAGGGAGCCCCCACCCTGGGGGGGGGGGGTGTGACCTTGGACTGAGGCTCAGGTGCATCCAGGAGGATAGTGAGATCCTGGAGGCACAAGTGGGAGAGCAGGAGGAGGACAGCAGGAGAGAGTACTACCAGGAAGGTCTCCAGGAGAGGAACTGTGTTGGTGAGGCATACACACCCTGGGAAGCTTGAAGAGGCACACCGGAGTAGATTGGGGTGAGAGACGGTCTGAGAAGGGTGCAAGAGCCAGTTGGGATTGTGGTGTCACTGTGGCAGTGGAGAGGGCTGTTGCAGCCAGGAGGGCTGGCAGGGCATGGAAGAGGATGGGCTGGGAGTAGTAGTCCATCAAGCCTAGCTAGCACTTTCATCAAACTATTTCTACACTATAGGGGCCCGCGGTCCCTGCCTGCAAAGGGCGGTTCAGAGGCTGTGCTAATTGAGAGCAGGCGTCACCATGTGCTAGCTAGGCCGAAGAAGTTTGTGCAAGAGAGAGCAAGAGGAAGTAACTGAGACGCAAGATTGTGCTGGAGGAAGAGAGAAGTGTATATACAAGAATGTATATAGAAGGTCCTGTGAAAGAACTGTTAATCCTATGGGCATCCCATAATTACCCTTCCAAGTTTAATCCCCTAATAAAACAACAAAACAAAGTACCGGCCTGTTCTTGTGACTCCGGATGTGTGGAGAAAGATGATTGAGGGCAGTGTGACAGGTGGAACCACTACTTCCAGCAACTCCTACGGGGGCATGACTACACTTATTTGCAGCACGGCCCTCCCTCCTTGCATGTCATAGCCCTCTTCTCTTCTGGGAGTATTAAATTACTGTGCTGGCCCAGCTCCTATGCTCCTCCCTTCACCTGCCTACGTAACCTTTTATGTAGCTGTAGAGAGGAGAAGTGAAAGTGAATATTACAGAGTGTGACATCAGTGACAGTTTTGAGTCTGCCGGGGCTGCTGACATCACATCCAAGATGGTGAAGTTTAGCAAAAGTCTCCAGACTTTAAGGTGCCTGCACAAGAGGCGCTTTTAAAGGTAAATTACATGCATAAAATTAATTAAATGTACATATAATCTTATATGATTTTTTTGTTAAATGGGAACAGGGTCTTTTTAAATGCATAAGCACAATAAAGGGGACATAATGAGCCCATTCACACCAGTGTGTTGCAGTAACAGGCAGTAAAAGACACATTTTTACTATGCATTACCACAAGGCACAGTGACGCATCAAACACAGCCTGATGCATTGCAAGGTCATTTATTTTGAATGGCAAACCTATGTGCCTACACAGTGCACCCCAATGCATATGCGCTATAATGCACTACAATGCACAAATGTGAACCACTTGGTCAATGTGGTGTGGTGCATCAAAAACAAATTGCATACATGGGTTAAATGTTGTAGGCCATTTTAAGGGTTAAATGTTAAACACATGTTAGTTAATGCAACAGCTGGAGGGAAATGGAACACAAATGCCTTTATAATAAATACAACCCATGTAAGCAGTCTGTGAGCAAGACAATTATTGGCGCTTTGTGTGCGGAAGGCACTAACCAAGATTTTTTTTTTATATAGCAGTGTTAACAGCAATGTGTATGTTAGAGAAGGAACATTTCTGCCAGTAAAATCTGGCTGTTTCCGCGGTGGTGCGCACGCCTGTGTGCGTTCGCGCGCGTCCATGCACCTGCCGGAAACGGCGCCAAATGGTGCTATTTAAACCCGGAGATGCCTGCAACAAGTGCTGCTCATTCTACAGCGTCCGTGACCTGTGAGCCTCAGCTCCTTCTACCTGTTCCTATGTTTGTTCTGCCTCCTGTTGACCCGGCTTGTCCTGACCTGCTGTTTTGCTACCTGCACCGACCCCGGCTATCCACGACCATCCGATTGTCTGCTCCCTTGTACCTCTGCTGCCCGCCCGTTAACGAACCTTGCTTGGACTTGACTACCCGCCTGCCTGATCCTTTTTGTACCTTCCTGCCTGCCTGTTGCCGACCCAGCCTGCACGACCATCCTTCTATCTGCACGTCTTCTGGAACCTCGCTACATCATCAATGACCATACAGCCCTCGTGCCATCCCGCACTCTCGGACCTCTGTCTACTCTACCAGGGGTCCTTGAATCCGGTGCGCAAGAGCGGTTGTTCCCTGCACAAGACAGACTCCACCACCAGGTTCGTGACAGTGTAGCAGAAAAACACCGCTCTGTCTACACAGCTGAAAGTAGGTAGTTGCTGATACTCCAGTCCAGGTGCTCAGATTCAGAGGAGTCTTCCAATCTCCCAAGAGAAAATCAATGATATTCGAAAAATATGAATCGGCACTCCGGAAATGCTTGCGATTAGGTTTATTGTGCAATGACCATGTACAAACAACGCGTTTCAGCAGTAACACCTTGTTCACAGTGTTAACAGGAATATCAAAGAAGCATGTTGCCATCTATAATTAATAGTGTAGAATGATAACCAACCTGTAGATAGCGTCCATTCTCTATCACCCGGATCCCGGCCCTTTTTGGAAGTGGGCGTCCATCTTTTAGCCAGGTAATTGCAGGCGGAGGGAAGGCACTGCTCTGACACTCCAAGGTGACTGGCTGATTCACAGTGACTGATGAGTTGAACTCTTCTCCCAGGATGCTTGGGGGCACTGCATGGTGAATCATAAAGACAAGAGTAATCACATTTCTTTTATGCCAAGTTATAATACTATACTACATGCAAGGAAAAGGATAGATTGCTGATAGGTGACCTGAGTAAAATTAATATCTTCTCTTAAAATAAAAATGCGATAAATCACAATCTACTAGTTTACATTTTAGCTAAAACTGAAAATGTATGCTTACTAAAAATACAATATTTAGCCCTCTCAAAGGAAATCTGTGCTATGCCCATTCAGGGCAAAGTAACAGCCTTGCTTGACAGCCACCCCTCTTATACGGATATACTCCTTAACAAAAATAGCAATTGCCCCCAAATTATAACTAGCTTTTAGAGCAGGGGTCTCCAAACTGTGGCCCTTTGCCTGCCTTTATCCAGCCCTTGGGGCACTATTCATCCCACTGATATGAGAAACTATTCTGCCATCTGACACCAAAATTGGGGTGCCATTTCTCCTACTGACACTAACAATTGGGCACTATTCCTCCCCATAATACCAAAGATGGGGCACTGTTTATTCCCACTAATGCTAGCAAAAATGTCTATTACTGCTGGCCACAGACCTGCCCCCCTAAAGTCTGAAGGACAGTAAACTGGCCCTCTGTTTAGAAAGTTTTGAGACCCCTGTTTTAGAGTAAAGTACACATAGAAGGGGGTGTATGCTTACACACGTGCCGGTTTCTGGCATTGAACCTTGTAGGGCTTTGCGCAGATATGTCCTATGCATGTGCGGATACGCTGCATGTCTCTGCCATATATTAAAAATGTTTCTCAGTCAATAGGACAAGAGACCTAGAGCTCTGCAATCATCTCTTTGTGAGATCTTTGGGTCCTTCTCTACAGCATGCTGGCAAGGGAATGGCTTTTCTGCTCGGTCTGTGGCTGCTTTTTATAAAAACCAAAGACTTTGCACACTTTTTGTTTCGATGCACTTTTGCATTTAGCTGAATTAAAGTTTAGTTGGGCTTCAGACTATTTGTATTAAGGTGGTGATGTTGGAGAAGTCGGTAAAGGGGACATTCTTTTTAACAGAAGGGTCACTTTAATGAAAGTGGGCAATGCAGCAGAAGCAGCCTGTCCATAAGGGAAGCAGGGGTGCTCCCCCCCTTCCAATCCATGGGTCCGGCCCCCTAATCTACATGTGGGGTGCTGGACACATGGATTCCAATGGGTTTTTTTTTTTGAAGCACGTGATTAGAGCATGAGGCTCTAATAGGCTTCAAAAAAGGGTGGGCTCTGCGCTCCGAGCCCACCCACTTGTGTGACAATAGCGAATGAATATTCGCTATCGTCACACTGATTCTCCTCCTCTCCAATCAGGAAGTGGGTCCTGAGACCCGTCAACCATGTGGCTGAAAGGATAGGCGATCCTATTGGACGCCTAGGAGGAGGAGGGAGGAGACACACGGTGGAAGCCGCCGTGATGCAGGGGAGGAGGAGACCTGATGGAAGCCACCGCCCGATACCCAAAGGAGCACTGCCAGCCCGCGACCTAGATAGGGTAAGTGCGGGGCTGGATGACCAACCGACCTCAGGGGGGTAGCTGGCGGGGGGCGCCGGCTGTCCGGGAGGGTGGTTGTTTGCCGCCCCCCCCCCAAAACCCCCCCCCCCCAATCGCCTCTGCAATGCAGACAAATACACTACAGATACATGGGTAAGTGTGTGAATTTTAATACTAGGCCCATTTTATTGTTCCCTAGGAGAGGAACTCTAATAGAACATATTTTCCACATGGATAATGTCCAGGTACAGTTTTCAGAATAATATGAGCTAGAACATTATACAAATGTAGCAATAGTGAAATTGGCATAATTCCCAGCTTCCTGCATAGTACCAGAACAGAACAATGCTAACAATAGTAGAATAATGATCATATCAGTATAGCTTGGCAGACGTCCCAGAAGATAACTGCCGCCAACAGTAACAAAAGCCAAGATCTGCGTCCATAACAGTAATTGCCTATTACTTGTCAATTACAGAAGAGAAAATAGAATGAACAGGCTGTTGCCAAAACATTGTATATAAGAATGACGCTGCAAACAGCACATGATTTATTTGTGTCTGATCACGTTCCCTTACTTATTTACATAGCTGAAATGTAGATGTATTTATTTCACATAGAATATAACAAGCCTTTTAATTACAGCCATCACTGAAGGTGTCCCTCTCAACCGCAATCAGGGAATCATGTGTACGAGTGTTTGAATAGAGGTCATACATACAGTGGCGTATTTTGATTTTGTGCTGCCCCTAGGTAAGACTAAAATTGGTGCCCCCCTCCATCTAAATTTGTCCCACCCCAGCTGTGGTATACCGTTCTTGTCTCAGGGTCTGATGGGGAAGCTGCAGCCGTTCACAGTGAACAGCTGCGGTTTCCTCATCAGACCCTGAGACACGATTCGTCCAAGTGCCATATATAGAATTACTGCCCATGATCTGACGTTCGCCATGATACCTCACATGTGCGGGGCGATCGCTGTTTGCATGCATGTGTGCAGGACTGAAACATGCATTAGCCTTGGGTGCGAGCACGGAAGGACAGGGCACTTTACTTTTTTTTTTGCTATTATTATTTATTTTTTTATTTTTTACACTGTTGCTTTGATATTTTTTTTGATCACTTTTATTGTTGCCACAAGGAACATTAAACATCCTCATGACAACAATAGTCAGTGACAGGTACTCTATATGGAGAGATTTGGGGTCTATAAGACCCTAAATCCCTCCTCTGCACTTACAAGCATTTAAAACACCAGATCAGTGTTTTTGAATGCTTTAGATTTTAAAAACTGGTGCCGTTGGTTTTCAAGTAAACCGGAAGTGATGTAATGTCATCTCTTCCAGTTTATTGTTATGAACAGCCGACCAAAGCCGAACCCAGCTTTGCTTGGCTGTCCAGTCAGCCGGCGGACACATCGGCTGGTCGCTCAGGTCTCCTGAGCCGTTCCGATTACTATTGCAAGAGAGCTGACCTCTGGCTCTAAAAAACGATACTGGGGTGATGCCTGCAGCTGCAGGCATGATCCTGGTACAACTACCGAAAGGACAGGAAGTGGTTAAAGAGGCCCTTCTGCCTGGGGGCAGTGGCGCCCCTCTGAAAAATGCTGCCCAAATGCCGCCTTTCAGTCAGTGGTGGCTGGTGGTAAGTTTTTTTTGGGGGGCGGCAAACAGTGCACCCACAGCCACCCTCCCCCTGGTTGGTCGGGTCATCCCATCTATGGCGCGGGCATCACTTCCCTCCAGATAACGGGTAGCAGCTTCTCTCCTCCTCCTAGGCCAATTGTAATGCTTCTCCTTTCGGCCAATCGGGAAACGGGTCTCAGCTTCCTGATTGGCCGGGAGGAGAATCAGTGTGAATATTCATTCGCTATTGTCATACAACTGGATGACCCTTTTTGAAGGCTATTAGAACCTCAGGCTCTAATCACGTGCTTCCAAAAAAAAAAAGAAAAAAACGTGATTAGAATCCATGCGTTCGGTGCCGCACATGTAGATTAGGGGGCTAGACGCATGGATGGGGGGGGGGGGGCGCCCGTGCGCCCCGCATTATGGGCCACCATTGCTTGCAGTAGATACACTCCCTGCATACATAGCTATATTAACATGGCTCTCATAGAGCACTGGAACCAGAGGTACTTAGCACAAACAAAATTAGAAGAAATTTCTCCGATGAGCAGAAGAGTCTTTAGACACTCTAAAGCAGGCCATACATGTCTAGACCTCTCACGGCTGTGGGAATTCAGGAACAGTAACTGCAGCTGGTTGGATGCTGACAGTCAAGCCGGGTGATGCTGTCAGAGCCACCCATGGCTCGAATTTTGGCCAATTCATTGCTACCGGTCAACATTCCATTTTTATGGCCAGCTTAAGCCTGTCAATGCTTCTTCCTGAAGGGATTGACAGTAGGGGACATATATACTGTATAGTGTAGTTTGTAACACCAATTTAACAGTGGGACAGTGATGTCAGAAATTAAACCTCATACATATATATTATTTATCATATTCAATAAACCACAAGCCCGATGTGGAAGGGCCCTGACAATACCTTTGTTATTTCAACATATAAAATGAAAAGGTGAACCCCTCCTACTTACTGTAGACCTGCAGCTCAGTATCATGGCTGTCCTCCCCTGCAGAATTAACGGCAACACAGGTGTAGATTCCAGAATCCAATATGTGGGCTGCAGACAAGGAAAGGATTCTACCCTGCTCCAAAATCTGAAGGACAAATACCAAAAGACTTTAAATAGTGAGCTCAATATGAGTACAATAAGAGGTGTCATAACCGATAACCGATAAAGCTAGCAGTAATCCAGTCACCCTGGGCAAACCCAACTGACAACTGATTGGCTGCTATGGGCTACCTATTTTTATGGCTAATAGTGACCCTTGTACTGTCTCAAATATGAGCCTGATTAAGAGCCTGCCTGTGTTGATGTGCTTTGGGAACGTGTTGATAGCCAAATGCAACTTGCTTGACAGCAGGTTGAGATGCTTATCAGATTATTCAAAATGCATTGATATGTGCACTATATACTATAGGCAAAACTTTTTTTTTTAATTTTGAATAGAACAAGAGAGGGTTATATCCCCTGTCAGATTTTTTTTGCCATCTGTATGCCAGTCCATAGATTTCCCTTCACTTCCTGTCCCATAGACAAACAGGAAGTGAGAGGAAATCCCTGAAAATAAAAGTGTTACTAAACCCACAACACTAGAATCAGTCTGTATATGCAGCATAGCATGCTTGTTATACTCACTGTGGAACCTAAGGGGTTAATCCTCTGCATTGTGTACAAAGGCTGTTTTATCCTGTATGCATAGATTTTTCCCTCGCTGCACTATCTATCTAGAGAAGACTAGCGTAACACAGGCAGGGTAGTCCTCCTACACATGCTCAGTTGTGTCTTTTATGGTGGAGAGAACATTTACTTGTTTTCAGAGCTAGCCAGGTCACATGACATTGACATCACACATGTGGGCATGTATAGAGGCAGTAGTGGAAATCTCCTCCTACCTGAACTTTCAGCACTAGAGAAACTGTGCAATTATCATTTAACCATGGTACACAGATCAGCCAAAAAGGTATACAGTGGCAGTATTTTAATGTAAAAAGAAGATTTATAAGCTGTGGGCACGGTGGGGGGGGGGGGGGGGGGGGGACTATTTTGACATTACT
>BLSH010115208.1:582179-599453 GCA_018402905.1 Glandirana rugosa
CCAGGTGAAACGGTGTAACTCCCCGGTTACCTGTACATAACATAATATACATAACATTTTAGAACCTACTATTAGAGGAAGGGAGTAGGTCTTGTGATTTCTACCTAGTACCTACTCAGAAGGTCGTGCTGTTACTGGGTTATGTTGTTTCCTCACCGAGTTCTTCTTCGTGTAATTCCAGTACCTCACCAGATCGGTCAGAGATCGGGAATTGGTGAACGGCTGCCGACTAGCCGTAAACTGCCGCTGTTTCACCGCGACATTGCGCTTAGCGGCAGTATACTGCCGCCGGCGCTATGTCTCGGTGACACTCGCGCGCGCGCGCGAGTGACACGCGCGCTCACAGTGGCTCTGTATCGCGGCCGCCGTCATATGACGGCGATTCGCGTTACAGCGCCACTTTGTCGCCGTCAAATGCCGATCAGCCGTCGGCAAGTGGTTAAGGGCTAGAGACTGGCTAGACCACTCCATGACCTTAATGTGCTTCTTCTTGAGCCACTCCTTTGTTGTATTGGGTCATTGTCGTGCTGGAAGACTCATCCATGATCCATCTTTAGTGTTCTGGATGAGGGAAGGAGATTATCATCCAAGATTTTACAATACATATAATACAATACATGTCCATTGGCCCCTCAATGTGGCAAAGTGGACCTGTACCTTTAGCAGAGAAACGATCCCAAAGCTTAAGGTTTCTACCTCCACTTAACTGTAGGGATGGTGTTCTTAGGGTCATAGTCAGCATTTTTCTTCCTCCAAACACGGCGAGTTGAATTAGTGCCAAAAAGCTCAATTTTGGTCTCATCTGACCACAGCACTTTCTCCGAATCCTCTGAATCATCTAGATCAGTGGTTCTCAACTCCTTTCCTCGGGACCCCCAAAAGGCCAGGTTTGCAGGATTACTGAAATACATCACAGGTGATATAATTTGCTGCTCAGTGATTGCAGTATTCTAGTCTGCATCTCCCCAAGGTAATACTTAAAATCTGGCCTGTTGGTGGGTCCTGAGGACAGGAGTTGAGAACCACTGATCTAGATGTTCATTGGCAAACTTCAGACTGGACTGTACAAGTGCCTCCTTGAGGAGGGGGGCCTTGCGAGCGCTGCAGTATTTCAATCCATGGTGGTGTATTATGTTATCAATGGTTTGTTTGGTGACTGTCATCCCACCTGCCTTGAGAACATTCACAAGCTCCTCCCGTGTAGCTCTGGGCCGATCCCACACTTATCTTATGATCATCCCTACCACATGAGGCAAAATCTTGCATGGAGCTCCAGATTAAGGGCGATTTATGGTTATTTTGTATTTTTTCCATTTGTGAATAATCGCTTCAACAGTTGTCTCCTTCTCACCAAGCTCCTTGCTGATGGTCTTGTAGCCCATTCCAGCTTTGTGCAAGTCTACCATCTTGTCCTTGATGTCCTTTGACAGCTCTTTGGTCTTGCCCATGATGGTGGGTTTGAATGAAAGAAAGAGATTCTGTGGACAAGTGTCGTTTATACACATAACGAGTTGTTAGGAGCACCTTCTTAAATTGACTAATCTGTGCAGAGGCGGCTCTAAGCTTTGTGAGGCCTTAGGCAAAACCTAGACATGAGGCCCATAATGGGAAAAATAATTCAAGCGATAAAATATTTTACTTTATAAATTGCATATATTAAGAGCTTTAAAGTGCCGGTGTCAGTGCTCTCTATCTCGGTGCTGGTGTCAGTGCTCTCTATCTCGGTGCTGGTGTCAGTGTCAAATTAGGCGGTTGCGAGGCCCCTGTGAATGCGAGGCCTTAGGCGGCTGCCTAATTTGCCTAATTAGAGAGCCGCATCTGAATCTGTGTACCACATGAGCACATACTGTGGCCAGTCTGAGGGAGCCAGAATTAGTGTTGGTTGCTAGGGATCAAATACTTATTTTATTCACTGAACTGCAACTCAATTTATAACATTTGTATCATTTGTGAATTTTTTTTTTTTTTGGCTTGATATTCTGTCTCTATCATTTAAAATACACCTATGGTAATAATTATAGACCCATCATTATTTTCCCCACTATAGTACCTACATCCTGATCCCAGTCCAACTTTAGAGTTTAGGAATAGGCCCGCACACACTGCTCCTTAGGGGCGGACATATTCTAGCCATATGTAGGAGGTTGCTGCTGGCAGCCACTGTACTGTTGAGTGCAGCCATCGTTTGAGCTGGTGTCAGCATGGAAAATAAGAAGGTCCACAGGAGGAGCTATGATTAAAGCCCTTGGAGGCAGAAATGCGTTCACAGATTGCTTTTATAAGTCTGTTACAGTAAAGTAAAGATTGGGAGGATTATGTTGTGCTGGATATTTGCATCGATCATGTGATCCACAGATCTCCTTACTCACTTCCTGGTTGGCTGCCAGAAGAAAACACAGCAATAACCTGATTTCTGTTACCCCAGGTTCTACGGAAACCCTGCTGAGGACTGACTTGTCCTCTGTACTGGGCTTCAGGTGGCCATTTTGCTGGAGCGATATATTTCCCACACTGGGTTATTTTTGGCCACATTTCAGTATGTTTAGTTGAGGAAGGGCCAGAGGACCTCTGGTGAGGGAAAGCTAGGTTTCATCATAGGGTAAAGCCTCGTACACACGGGACGACAATCATACTTACGATCGTCTCAAATCGTATGTTGGATAATGTAACTTGCATACTGACTGCACTACGCGATCGTACGACCACAGAAAGAACGTTCAGGTGCATGTAATTATCATCCGGCCGTTCCTGACTTCGGAGCATGCGTGTTTTGCACAATACAACTTGTTGTACCAACTGCTCTGTACACACGATACAACGGTCGTATGACCGCTTGTTGGTACGACTAAGTTTTCTAGTCTGCTCATACAACTCCCCTTGTATGACCGTCGTATTTGGCTGTTCTAATCGTGCATACGAACGATCGATTTCGCATACAACGGTCGTTCATACGACCTGTTGTATACGATCGTCGTCCCGTGTGTACGAGGCTTAAGGTTCCTGTGGAGGAGGACCAGCTTAGGGTTGATCCTGTAACCCCTGGAAACAACCTTGTTGGGGGAAGAACCTTTCTGCCAGCCTGCATCTGAATCAGTTGCAATAAATCAAAAGCAATCCAGGAGCATACTGTCATGTCGAAGTCTGCCTATTATAACTGCCTTATTATTGACCTGTAAAAATGCCTTATGGTACACACAGACAATCTGGTATCACCACTGCATTGCTGTATTGTTTGTTATTCAGTACCTACAGTCAGGTCCATAAATATTGGGACATCAACACAATTCTAATCTTTTTGGCTCTATACACCACCACAATGGATTTGAAATGAAATGAAATGAACAAGATGTACTTTAACTGCAGACTTCCAGCTTTAATTTGAGGGTATTTACATCCAAATCAGGTGAACGGTGTAGGAATTACAACAGTTTGTATATGTGCCTCCCACTTTTTAAGGGACCAAAAGTAATGGGACAATTGGCTGCTCAGCTGTTCCATGGCCAGGTGTGTGTTCTTCCCTCATTATCCCATTTACAAGGAGCATCCTGATTTGGATGTAAATACCCTCAAATTAAAGCTGAAAGTCTGCAGTTAAAGCACATCTTGTTTGTTTCATTTCAAATCCATTGTGGTGGTGTAGAGAGCCAAAAAGATTAGATTGTCGATGTCCCAATATTTATGGACCTGATTGTAAATCAAAAAACCTCTAGAAGACACCTCACCTGGTCTCTTGCCATTCAGTTAGCCCTACCCATTTGTAGGCTGCACAACAAGGACCCTGAGAGAGTTAGGGGCCAATAAATACTATACTCCTAGATTGTAAGCTCTAATGAGCAGGGCCCTCTGATTCCTCCTGAAACTGTACTGTCTGCCCTAACATTGTAAAGCATTGTGCAAACTGTTGGCGCCATATAAATCCTGTATCATAATCATCATAATAATAATATGTGGGTACGGTGAATGTTGTGATCTGGGTGGTGTTCCCTCTCAAACTTTAGCTGCATTTTAGACCTTGGAAGAGATTAGTCTATCAAAAAAGCTACTCTAGATCCATCTGTCTATCCATCCATTTGTACTTGGGTAATAGTTGAATATAGGAGTTTTTCTCACATGGGGCCCTTTGGTGCTTTCTGCATTTTCATACAAATATTTAGATAGAACTAATATCATAGAAATTAAGATCTCATGCATTCCAAAAAGCAGATAAAACAAACAAGCCGTTGGTCTCAGTGATATGCCCATACCAGAATATTTATAGTATGGCACCTCAGATTGCACCAAGTGGTATACAAACTTTCCATTTCATGGAAGCACCCATATGGTATAACATTGATTACATCAATAGAAATCTTTTTAAACTGCTGCCTAATGGCCAAAGTCACATTGCAAACATCTGTGATATGCATTTAGCCATTAGGCAGAAATGTATAAGGATGTCTTACTTACTGTCCATCTTTGGTCCATTCCACCTGAGGTTTAGGCAGCCCAGACACTCTGCATTGTAGCTCCACCTCTGTGCTCTCTCGTGCCGTCAAATCTTGGACAGATCCAGCCCCGTAGATCGTTGGCGGCACTGCAAATTAAAAGACAACTATAACCACTTCTTTTACAAATGAAGTTTCTAAAAAAATGTTGTTTGGCTCTAGATTTTTCAGACTTTTAGACTAACATTGCTTTATAAAAGACTGTAATATTTAAAATGAAATAAATGAAAGTAATGGACAAGACACAGAGGGGATTATAGTGAAACACGTTGACCTACTGTACAATAGACTCTCTATACTCATACAGTATTTTGGTACTATGTATCATAATTTCTGTGCGGTTAGTCGAATACATTTGTAAGCCCCTTTCACTACCCTTCTTTGGGGTTTTTCATTCCTTTGGGCACCCCAAGAATGTGTATTGTTGTTTTTAAAGTAATCATTGGTTTTATGTGAATCTCAATAAATTTTATTTTTTATACATAAAAAATCTCTGCATACAGTCTCGTGTTGTGCCCTTAAAGTCCACTATTTTCGGAGGTATCCCCTCTGTGTTTTTTCCTAGGTCTTATCAGAACGGTGGCACGCTCTAGAAAGCACTTTTTTCTTCAAATGAAAATAATGGTTGTTCCCAAAAATAGTAAAGTCTACCCATCAAACTCAGGATCAGTGCGTATAGCTGATATGAGTCCACTTATTTGGGCTGGCTGTACACAGCTCATTACTAGGACAGAAAAGCAACCAAATGACTCTTCACACTCTACAGGGATGAGCACTTGTGTGAATGAGCCCTTAAAGCATAACACCAACCAAAATTGATTGGGGAAGAGTTCAAATTTCTCTCAGGGTTTCTTTTCTAGGGAGTGTGGATGGGAAGTATAGGGAGTACGATGAAAGTGCCCCTCCACAGGCTTAGAGTCCAGAAGTATTTATTTGTTTATAGAAGTCTAAAGTTTACAGGCCAACATTTTTGTGGGCTACAAACCCAAATGGCGTATGAAACTGTCAGAAGTGGTGTGTGCCTGTTTCAGGTTTATCTGCGCCAGTTTCTATTTAAGAGTGGAGTAGAAATTTGCACAGGTCTGAACATAATTAAAAGAGGGAAAGTGGCAGTTTTCCATATAGAAAACTGCTTCTAATTTCCAACAGGTGCTACCTTGTCATATTGGATATGAGCTGTCAGTAGACAACGTACATCCCTCTTTCTGCCCCTACAGTGAATATGCAGCATGAGCAGAGCCTGCACAGGATTATCAACCTTCTCCTCCCTCCACTCTGAGCTGAGCAGCAGGGCAGGGAGAGCAGAGAGATCAGAGCATGCATCTCCAACTCTCCATTCGGTCTGATGTGCTGTGCCTGACACAGCCACAGTACAGAGGACTGAAACACAAAACAGATGATCAGGCGCCCAATGGAATAAGATAACAAACCAAGTTAGATTGGATTTTACCAATCATATGGACCAGGGCTTCTGAAATTACTCCTGGGAATGAGTGACAGGAAACTGCTAAAAGAAATCCCTTAGAAAAGCGCCCAAGTCCAAATGTAACAGTTTTGTAAGTAATGATATGTTCAGACCTCCAATTCATAAGATAGCAATGATTATTGGTAACTGCAGGAGGCTTAAAAAATGACACACTGAAGTTTAAAAACAGCTATGCAACCCATGACCGCCACTGGCCATCCATTATCACCGCAGGCTCAAGATTGATCTTACATACTAATAGCGTGGTCCCATCACAACGATGACATGTTAAACGCCATGCACCTTGACAAGTCATCACGTAAGATCAGTCTTGAGACTACAGTCATGATGGCTGGCTGTTTTTTAACTTCACTGTGTCATTTTTTTAAGTCTCATGCAGTTACCAATAAACATTGCTATGTTATGAATTGGAGGTCTGAACACATCATTACTTACAAGACTGTTACATTTGGACTTGGGCACTTTTTTAAGGAATGCCTTTTAGCAGAACAGAGAACTGATTGCTCCTAATTTACAAAGGGGCTTGCACCAGAGGCTGCTTCATTTTTTAAATTTAGAAGAGTCATGCAGCAGTAAGGACTTCTAAATACTAACCAAATACTAGGATATTGTAGGTACGGTGGGCTTCTCCAGCACGGTTCACCGCCTTGCACGTATAGGACCCTGAATCATCTTTACGTATTCGGTGAAAGCGCAAAGCCTGACCAGCAGACTGGAAACTGATCCCCGGTGCCTCAGTCAACTGATAGAAAAGAAATAAGACAGAAAAAAATTAGTTGGTTGTAGTTCAAAGAATCATAAAATGTAATTGACTGGGCTGGGTAAACTATTAAAAGCTGAACTCCAGGCAAACTACCAAATACACAACTGAACTACAACTGAACATGAGAACTGTCTAATCTGCCAAAGGTTTTGCAAGCCTGACTATCCAAGAGGGTGACACCACTCTTTTTGTTACAATTAGAAAATTAAGTGTTTATCGCCTCCCCAATAAGTCCAACACGCTGCTTAGTCACTATTCTGCTCTCTCCTCCTGCCAGCAATTCCCTGTCAGCGCATGTGTACTGCAACAAAGCCTTACTGGTTCCTGCTTGCTGCCCTTCGCTCTCCTAGTCTGAGCGATGCTGTGCAGGGGATATTAGGTTAATGGGGATGGAAAACAATTTCAGGTACGTTTTCTAGTTGCATGTTAACAAAATACATGCAATCATTTAAGGGATACAAGACTGCAATAAATAATGAATTTACAGTATATATACTGTATATAGATATGTATGTGCATATAATCATTACATGTCCATATAATGTGTTAACAACTTACAATTTTGTTATCTTTGCTCCAAGTGACTACCGGGAATGGGACTCCATTTACTTCACAGCCCAAACTCAAAGGTTGATTGGCCATCAGTGAGATATTCTGTGCCTGTCCATTCTCTAATATCCTCGGTGGTGCTGAGGAGGCAATAATACAATAGGTTTTCCATTCACTTTACAAACTGCAAACATTAGCAGCTGTCATGTGTGATCTTACTCCTTACCATATACCACCAGTTTAGTTTTCCTTCTTGCTGAGCCAGCTTCATTAGTAGCCAAGCATATGTAGTCTCCAGTATGATTTGGCAATGGTGATTCAATCAGTAAGGAGCCATTACCCAGCTGGGTCATCCCTGGTACATTACCGGTAAGAAATACTCCATTTTTTAGCCAGCGAACAAGTGGGGTGGGAGTACCTGTGTAAATAAGCAAATGAAAAAGTATTATTTAGTTCAGTATGCACATCTGTGTTCTTGTTATTGTTATCAGGCAACTGCTTTAGACTGCAAGCTGATGCCCTCTAAATTGCTGGGGATGGGCTGTCTAATAGTTTATGGCTTGCTTCAAAATTCTGAATCATTGCCTAACAGAGAAGGGTTATGCCTAGGAGGGGATTTCCTGACATTTTTTTTTGAAAGTGACCATTCAACTGAAGGTGGCACCATATAGTATATAAATCACTTTTCTTATAAAGCTGCGCCCATGACACAAATGAGAGAAAAAAAAAATAAAAAAAAAAAGACTCAGTGAAGTCACAAAGTTCATACACTGACATGTGCACCTTCCATCACCAAAATTAGTGTGATCTTGAGTACAGTCCTCCACCATACAAAGTGCCTGCTTACGGGAACACATTGACCTCCGATTATGAAAGGTCAATCTCGCATGTGGCTCATAACCCAGCCGGGGCCTTTGCTTTGCCTTTGTTGACGCCACCGCGTGTGCAAGTCCCAGAAGGACGGGCTACTGAGTTGAAGCCGGCCGGCATTTTAAAACATATGCGAGTTTACCTATGATTTGATGTAAGTGCAACTATATTATCAATATATTAAGGATTTTATGCCATGGCAAGTTTTATTACTTTTGCATGGGGAGCTTCTAAGATCGAGTACCCATAAGAAGTGTATTTCCATCTGTTTCCCGGTGGGACAAAGGCCCCCGACTGGGTTATGAGCCACATGTGAGATTGACACTCCATAATAGGAGGTCAACGTGTTCCGGTAAGCAGGCACTTTGTATGGTGGAGGACTGTACTCAAGATCATGCTAATTTTGGTGATGTGAATGGCCAAACCACTGGTACACAACCAACATTTTGGCTACTCTATCCAATATGTTGTTTTGTCATGAAGCTAGCATATTACTCTTCATTCTTCTACCAAAATGCCTGAAAGAAAGGTGTTTGGGTTCCCCTAGGTAACCAACTAGACTAGACTCTTACGTTTGTTTAAGGGCAGAGGCGGCTCTCTAATTTGGCAAATTAGGCGGTCGTCTAAAGCTTTGCAACCATCTAATTTGACACTGACACCAGCAGCACTGAGATAGAGTACTTACACCAGCAATTTAAAGCTCTTAATATATGCAATTTATAAAGTTAATTTTTTTTATTGCTCAAATTATTTTTCCCATTATGGGCATGTGTAGGGCCTCATGTCTAGGTTTTTGCCTAAGGCCTCACAAAGCCTAGAGCCGCCTATGTTTAAGGGAGAATCTGGTTGGTTTGAATGGGCAACAAAGGCAATTTTAAACATAAGGTCCAAATGATGTATAGCAAAATTATCCTCAGTATTCCATTTGCCATATAAAAAATGGGCTGGAAGTGTTTGGCATACTAACCCATCATGATCTAGTTAAAAAAATTAGTTTGATTCTTTGCTCTTTTTTGTTCAGCTATGGGCATTAAAGGGCTGGAACATATTTAACAAACACTCACCTTGCACAGGGCATGCCAGGGTAACAGGCTCATAGGCTGTCTGTTCCAATAGAACATCAGAGTTGTCCTTGAAGTTTGGCTGCTCTGGAAAAGACACAAAATGATAATAATTTTATCAACAGTTACTAAATTAAAGGGTTCATTTATTTACAGCCATGGATGTGATTATGTTTTAGTGCTTACCCAGCACTTCCAGCCTAAATTCCAGTGAATCTTCTCCGGCACTGCTAATAGCAACACAGCGGTAATTCCCCGAATCAGAGAGTTGGACCTCCATGACACTGATACTGCCATCAGGCCCTTGTAAGAAGTCCTGGTCTCCTACCCTCAAGGCTACACCATCTTTATACCAACTAAGACCAGGTGTTGGGTCTCCATGAGCTATGCAGGGCAGGACCACTGAGCGTCCAAGAAGAGTTTTTAAGACCTTTGGTCCTGGGTGGACACGTGGTGGAACTGTAATCAAAAAAACATTAAAAACCATATCATTCTATCGTCCAGTGCACTTAAGAAAGAGCTCAGAGAACCACAATTGCAAATTTTGAAGCTGATGATTCCGCCGCATTTAGATTGTTCCAAAATCAGGTAAAAGTGTATTTTTTAAGGTTGTGTACAGAGCAGAGAATGTTAAAGGGTAACTCCACTTTCAGGGGAAAAAAATAGCAAATAAAGAAAAAATAATATAGCGATAGAATTGTGACACAAGTCATATTGTAATTGAATGTTATCAAACATCACCTTTCCTTTTCAATCTGCAGCCTCTGTAATTTTCTGAAAATGCAGTGAAATATGGCTACCTAGAGGTGTTCTGTACACAGAATGTGTACTGACCACTCCCCAGAGACGTAATTTCCTGCTTGTGTAATTGGCTCACTGATTTTCCCAGAAGTCTGCCTAAGATACAAGTCAGATTTCAGGCATCCCCTGTAACAAAAATGTCATTTTATGAGAGATACTTTCAGTAGAAACACGTCTAAAGGGATGCAGGCCCAGTAGATTTCCTGATTAGTGCTCTCCAGCTGCACACCTGATTTATAATTATGAAACCACTCCCTTTAGACCCACTCAGTACAGAGGCACAGAGGAACACAGAGGGAATTCTTCAGAATAACAAAAGGTAGGAATCGTCAACAACGGTTGTAATCCTTGCAATGTACATAGATCACCCAGAGGGGAGGGTGTTTTCCCAACAAAAGTGGAGTTATGCTTTAAAAAAAAAAACCCTGTAACGTTTTTTGCTGTCTGTGCCCAATTGTGGAGATACCCCTCTAATTCATGTTCTGTGACACAACAGGAAGTGAGAGAAAATCTCTCCAAAGTGAGGGGAAATCCCATCTTAAATAGGGATTACCAAAATGGGTGTCTCCATTGGAAGATTTATCCTGAACTACTTCAGAAATAAATGTAAAATTTTGGATTTCCCATCACTGTCATTCTTGGTGATAGTGCTCGCCGTAAGACTTGGAGGGTGATTCTCCCCAGCAGAGATAAAGACAGGCAGCAATAAAAATACATCAGAGTTTCTAACCCTTCTTGATTCTGCTGGAATAATTGTTTTAACTCTTGTCTAGGTCTCTGTTAGGAGGACATCCTGTTTCCTCTGATATCTGTCAGACTTCTAAAATGGAGACCCAGACATTGGTAAAAGTTGAGATGTTTTTTAACCTTTATCGAAAACTAAAAAAAAAGTTCTGGAGTTGGACTTGAAGATCTGGCTTCTTGACCCTATAGCCACATTTTGACCCTATAAACAAAGTTCCTCTTTGCAAACACAAGTATAGGATGACATACAATCTGACGAGAATCTCTCACGTATGTACATGTTTAATGGTTTATGGCTAGAAAATACTGCAATAGTTAATTGCTGAGTTGATATCTCACACACAGTGTTGCGGTTAGGTGTCTGAACACAATGGACTCAGTTTCATCTATCAGCATCCGTAGCACCTGCTCTCTCTGTCTGGCCCAGAGACTTAATGCCGTCATCATCTTCCTCTGATTTGTGCAGACAGTGCTTGGTGGAAAGCTGCACTTTGTTACGGAACTATTCCCCCAGGACAGCCCATCTCCTACAGTGTGATTCAGCACAGAGAGAGTGAGCCAAGGTCAGCCTTTTAAAGTCATTAACTTCATAAACTAACAGAAAATCAAGACAGTGTGCAAACTATACTGCTATGTAAGGCTGCCACCTTTCCTGAGAAAAAAAGACTTACCATCACTTTCCTATTAACACGATGAGCAACAAGATACATTTTTACTGGTTAGATTGGTATAGTGCCAGCCAGGTGACCGTCCTACCTCTATGACACTGTGATAGTACTAAGGGTGGGCATAAATGTTTCCATTTTTGAACATTTGTCCCTTTTTGTATCCCTAGGGGGGCCATAAAGATGAGCCAAAAATCCTCATTATGGAACAGGTAGATTTCAGTTTTGACTAAAATACTTACCTCTTGATCCTTTGCTATGAAGCAGAAGAAGGGATCAGTAACACATCTGTAGCTCCAGTTAAAGGTGTCGATATACATTCTGCCAAATATCCATATGTTGGGTAGGAGAGAATGTGCTGAGTTGAATGGCATAGTAAACAGTTCTGCATCTGCCAAGGATTAGGTCAATCCAGTGGTGTAGAACCTAGAACCTTCAGGGGCCTAGTGCAAGAAACCATGAAGGGCCCCCCTGCCCCACAACCTGGGCTTTTCCCTCTGAGCCCAGTGGTGTAACTCCAGGGCACGGTCCCAATTATGACCTTTGTGACCCCTGTAGTTCCGCCACTGGGATCAGTCCTTTTTTTATTTTTGTTATTTTATTTTTGTTATTTTATTTATTATTTTCCTTTACAATATTATTTTTTAGGAGCCTAAACAGACCTCCAATGTTCCACCCTTAAGACAGAGAAGGAGACTGAGGACACAGCCCTCAATCTCCTCCTCTGCAGCCTCAGCTACACAGAATAAATGGACAGGAATAGCTCTGTCCATTCATAAACTGAAGCATAGTAACACAGTTTACTATGCCACAGTTATGAATGGACAGAGTCGGTGATCTGTATGAATCACTGACTCTCCATTTAGAAAAAGACATTTACTGGCCACTTCCCTGCCTTCCTTCTTGACAGATCCCCCACAGAAGCTGGCAAGAGAGGGGATGGGGGAAGCTGGCAGAGATGCAGAGGACGAGGGGGTTCCGGGAAAGAGCACACAGAAGGCAGTGGGAAAAATCTGGATAGGAGGAGGGACTGGTACTGCTAGACCCCTCTGTCCTCCAGCCACCCCACACTGATACTGCTAAACCCCCCCTGTCCTCCACCCACCCCGCGCTGATACTTCTGTATCCCCCGGCCTCCAGCCACCCTGCTGATACTGTTGTTTCCTTCCCTACCATCTTCAATGACCCTGCACTGGCACTGCTGGACCCCCCCCATCCTCCAGCCAACCCACTGCTAGACCCCACACTGTCCTCCAGCCCCCCCATGCTGGTACTGATGTACCCCCCCAGCATCCAGAGACCCCCGCTGGTACACCCCCCCAAATCCCTAAGTGGGGGATGGGGGTCCCGTTCCAAGGACAGATGGGGGTCCCTGTCCCTAAGCAAGATGGGGTCCCTGTCCCCAGGGCTGATGGGAACCCCCTTCCCCAGGACAGGTGGGAGTCCTGTTCCCAGGACAGATGGGGTTCCTGTCCCCAGGGGGAGATGGGCTCCCTGTCCTCAGAGCAGATTGGGGTCTCTGTCCCCAGGTCAGATGGGGGCCCTGATTTCCCTATGTCAGATGAGCTCCCTGTCCCCAGGGCAGATGGGGGTCTTGTCCCCAGGGCAGGTGGGCTCCCTATCCGCAAGGCAGATGGGCCCCCTGTCCCCAGGGCAGATGGGCTCCCTATCCGCAGGGCAGATGGGCTCCCTATCCGCAGGGCAGATGGGCTCCCTGTCCCCAGGGCAGATGGGCTCCCTGTCCCCAGGGCAGATGGAGTGGTGTAGGAGTCGTTGCACTCACCGTGACTAAGCTGCAGGGTCAGGTTGATGGAGTGCAGGCACTAATAGGATGCATACTGTGCTGCAGCTGGCCGCCCTCCAAGCATGTATCCATGGTCCGCTGGGCTCCCGCCAGCAGCACAGATAGGGCTGATCAGCATGGGAGGCCTCATCACTCTCCGAGGGAGATCTGTGTGAATGATGGGGAGAGGAGGGGGTGGGGCTTAGAGACAAGCTTGCAGCATCCTCTGGGGAGCCGACTCTCATAGGGCTGCACGATGCCTCTGGATGTTTAGGAGAAGCGTGCACCGGAGGGCTGTGCCTGGGCTCTATTACAGAGGAGTGCATGGAGTGACTCGTGGAGGGGGGCGGGACTCTGGCTGGATGGACACTAGACCAAACAGCGCTGTATGGGGAAGGAGAGAGGGACCGGAGAAGCCAGCCAAAGAGACGTGGTGTGGGATTGTTAGATTAGCAGCCAGTGCGGAAGAGCAGAGAGCTCTGCTACCCACACCATCCTCCATTCACTCGGGTGCTCGTACTACAACCCACCCAGCTGCCTATGCTGGCTGAAGCTGGCACCAACCCTACGTACGGGGGGGGGGCGCACGGACCCCCTGCAGCATGGGGCCAGGTAGCAATTGCATTCCCTGCGCCATCTGTAGCTACGCCCCTGGGTCAATCTGAATTTCACAAGTGGTTGAAGCAACATGGATACTACATGCTCCTGCCATCCATTGTTTGTTTGAAACTGGAACACTGACCAAAATGTTATGGTTAATTTTGTGGGCACAGGTTAGAGCTTCTATCAAATTGTTCTCTTTGCAGAGATTTCCCTCCTTTCCTGTCCAGATGACTGGCCAGGAAAGAAGGGTAAACCTCTCAATAGAGAAGCAAGCAGCAATATAATCTGCCACATATAGTATGAAATCTTCAGTTTCACCTGAAGCACCCACGTGTACCATCCACCATCACTGTGTAAGGATAGGGTACTCTTACCAGAATGTATATTAAACACACTTGATCAAATCAATGGCATGTGAATAGACCACATCAAGAGGAGCACGGATCCACATCCGACATCAATCACCCCACAGATGTTGGTTCCACGGATCCAATATATCCAGTGTCTTGTAGGGCACCAACAGCTAGAACTCCGACTTCAAGGAATAGACTCCAGAGATTTTCACAGTGTACCTCCTCTGTACTGAACGCTTCCACTGCAGAGTGAATCGCCGCCGCTGTGTGCGGAGCCAGCGAGAAGAGCTGCTTCCTCTTCGAGACCCTGGTGAACACTGCAGTGTTGTGCAGCCAACCTGATAGAGCATGCCAAGCAAGTTGGGATCGAGAATTTCAAGCTCCAAGCTTTCCAAGGTGCTGGGGAGAGGTGACGTGTTGGTGTTATATGCATGAAATTTTGTGCTGTACTGTAAAAGCTTCCCATAGATCCATAGAGAGACCTCTACTGTTATGTAAGTTGTGCTGGTTTCTTAACAGACATCAGCAACTCAGTCTGGCGAGTCCTTAGAGCATACATTGGTGGTGATGATCACTAATTGGTGGAGGCTTTTTTATTATTATTATTTTTATACACGATTCATATAGCGCCAACAGTTTATGCAGCGCTTTACAATGTAGAGGAGGGACAGTACAATTACAATACGGTTCAATACAGAAGGGACAGGAGGTCCCTGCTCGTAGAGTTAAGCCTTGTACACACGGGACGACGATCGTACTTACGATCGTCTCAAATCGTATGTTGGATAATGTAAATTGCATACTGACTGCACTACACGATCGTACGACCACAGAAAGAACGTTCAGGTGCATGTAATTAGCATCCGGCCGTTCCTGACTTCGGAGCATGCGTGTTTTGCACAATACAACTTGTTGTACCAACTGCTCTGTACACACGATACAACGGTCGTATGACCGCTTGTTGGTACGAACAAGTTTTCTAGTCTGCTCATACAACTCCCCTTGTATGACCGTCGTATGTCGGCTGTTCTAATTGCGCATACGAATGATCGATTTCGCATACAACGGTCGTTAGTACGACCTGTTGTATACGATCGTCGCCCCGTGTGTACAAGGCTTTACATTCTATTTTCCTCTGTGTCCTATTGGGGAGGATATTCCTTTATTTCCTGTTCTATATATACATCTAGAAAAGGAAATCTCTCTAAAATCTGCCATTCACGGCTTGAAATTCGAGCTGTGGGTGCTCCTGTCGGCACCACCCGACTCAATAACAGTGGATTGATCAGTCGACTTTTGTCAAAACACGCACAACAGTAGAGGTCTTTCTATGGATCCACGGGAAGCTTTTACAGTACAGCCACAAAATCCCATGCATATAACACCAATACGTCACCTGTCCCCAGCACCTTAAGGAGCTTGAAATTCCCTGTACAAATCATTAGTGTAGCTCCCCCATAGTAATAGGTGCTTTTTGTAGTGGATTTTTGCTAGAAGAGGCAAATTTAGTCAGGCCTGACAAAAGTGCAGGCCTGAGTGTTTTGATTTGGGCAGGGGAGTGGCCCATGGAGGGCTGGAGACTGCAGAAAGGAACACCCCTTGGTTACTCCTCCCCTTTGAGGCCAGAAGTTTCTGGAAGAGGGGGATGGATGAGGAGGTGTAACTTTCTGAAGTATGTTAAGGAGACCTGACAAATCCCCAACCTGGATTGGCAGGGGGCAGGCCTCCTTAAATACTGTGGTCTGCCCAGCTGGGGGGAGGAGAGTGTTGGGTGGAAGAGTGGAGATGTAGCTGAGGTTGTGAAGGCCTCACCTGGGAGCCCCCAGTGTGGGGGGTGACCTTGAGGCCTGGTGGCTCAGGTGCAGCCAGGATTGGAGTTGGATCCTGGAGCAGCACAAGGGAGCAGGAGAACAACAGAAAGGCTACTGAAGGACTCTTTAAAGGATCCACCAGCGTCGGTGAGTGACAGACCCTGGGGACTGGACAGAAAGGCTGGAGCAGGTTGGGAGGAGACAGTAGGCAGTCTATGGAAGTTGAAGGAGCCAGTCAAGGGAAGGAGTGTCACTGGATAGTGAGGTAGGTCAGAGTGGCCTGGAAGATGATGGGCTTGGAGTAGTAGTCCATCAGGACCTGGCTAGCACAGTTGTACTTAGCTACACTCCGAGGGCCCATGGCCTTACAATCCGAGGGCCCATGGCACTTGCCTGTTAGGGGCGGTCTGGAGGTCCTGCTGACACAGAGAAGGCCTCACCATTTGCTAGCTAGGGTGGAGGAAGAGGAAATCGAGGCCTGATAAATTTCCTTTCAGGCCTAATGGTGAAGGAACAAGCGTTGTGCAGGAGAGAAGTAAAGGAGTGTAGAGGTCAGCAAGCGTCTCATAACCTTTAATTCTTTGGGCATTCCACAGTCATAAGTAAACCAAATAAAGCTGCGCTTGTGAGAGGATATAAATCACAGTGCTAAAATAAAGTATAAAGGTGTCTGTAAATTATGCATACATAGAGTGAAATAAAATTTTACACTATTAAACATAAGTGCATTTGAATTCCAGTGACAGTGGTCAAGCAACCAATCCTAATAAAGTCCTCAAACAAATCCTCCAAAAGTGGATCAGCATGTACCACACAAGTCCAACAGTGAACGAGACCTCCACCACGGATAGTTGTGCCCTTACCAGATCGCTTGGACCTCTTATTACAGGAGGTCAAACACACGTGTGTGGATTGGGCCTCCACAGAGCCACCTCGATCTTGGGTTCACGGAACATAGAACCTGGTCGGTTGAATTCTTTCTTATCCCAGATGGGAAGTGCTGTAAGTCACTTCCAGGAGTAGGAAGTCAATGAAGAGATGGCAAACCGCAATTTCACCAGAATCCACTCCAGGGAAGTCACACCAACCAAAAAGAAAAGGGGCCAGATAGTGTGATATCGTTGATAAAATTAATTTATTAAAAAAGTAAATTACAAACTCACATGGATCCGGATATTGTTCAGCATAAAAACAACCAGCGGTGATGGTGAGACAGCTCTCCGCCCGATCGATTTCGTCGCTACAGGACGTCTTCCGGGGCACGGAGGCTGTCTCCTCTCACCGCTATACATATAGTACAC